>JBBPBX010013198.1:23583-52768 GCA_038048925.1 Garcialebias charrua | reverse complement strand
ACAGACAGACAGACACAAATCTCACAGATTGCGGTCAAGATTCTCGTGGAGAACAGGATATGTGAGTTTGGTGGTCCTATAACTGCGTTTAGTTGGAAATCCTAACCCCAATTTGTCAAAATACCATAATCCAAAAAAAAGTGTTGGGAAAGTGTTGAAAGTTCACGACACAGACAGACAGACACGAATCTCACAGATTGCGGTCAGGATTGTCGTGGAGAACAGGATCTGTGAGTTTGGTGGTCCTATCACTGCGTTTAGTTGGAAATCCTAACCCCAATTTGTCAAAATACCATAATCCAAAAAAAAGTGTTGGGAAGGTGTTGAAAGTTCACGACACAGACAGACAGACACAAATCTCACAGATTACGGTCAGGATTGTCGTGGAGAACAGGATCTGTGAGTTTGGTGGTCCTATCACTGCGTTTAGTTGGAAATCCTAACCCCAATTTGTCAAAATACCATAATCCAAAAAAAAAGTGTTGGGAAAGTGTTGAAAGTTCACGACACAGACAGACAGACATGAATCTCACAGATTGCGGTCAGGATTGTCGTGGAGAACAGGATCTGTGAGTTTGGTGGTCCTATCACTGCGTTTAGTTGGAAATCCTAACCCCAATTTGTCAAAATACCATAATCCAAAAAAAAAGTGTTGGGAAAGTGTTGAAAGTTCCGATCAGCTCTGCGAGGTGCTGGTCAATATCTTTAACACCTCACTTGCCCTGTAGACAGATTCCGTCTGCCTGAAGACCACACCACCATCATCCCAGTCCAAAAAAGCTTTACAGTGACTGCTCTGAATGACTATTGGCCAGTGGCCCTCACCCGTTAGTAGCTAAATGCTTCGAAAAACTGGTCATGACCCACATTAAAACAACCATCAACATCAACGAGGACCCTCACCAGTATGCATACTGTGAGAACCAATCAACAGAGGATGTCATCTCCTCTGTGGTCCACACTGCTCTCATCCACCTGGAACAGAAGGACTCATACGCCCGTATGTTCTTTCGGACTTCACATCTGCCTTCAAAATCATGATCCACAGCTGTGGTGGGATACATCACAAACTATGATGAGTCCAGCTACAAGCAGGAGGTGGATCACCTGGAGAGCTGGTGCAAGGAGAATAACCTTCACATTAGCGGTCGGCGATATGGCTCGAATATTATATCGTAATATTTCAGAGCATCCTGACGATAAAGATAAATTTCGTGATATAACCCAAATAAAAAAAGAAAGAAATCAGTTATTTATTTGACAAAATTAACTTAACATGTTGCATTGCAGTATTATATATTTTTTTTTAAAAACAACGGGTAATTTTATTGAAATTAATTTATTTAGTAAACTATTCAGTCTCCAAGTACTGTATATATATTTTTTTAATGATCCTTCTGTTATTTAGATTGAAAAAGTCTGCACAAAATAAAGATCAACAAAATCCACCAGAAAAAATAAAGTGCAGGTGTAGTTTCCCAAAACAACTAAATAAAATGAAGCTTAAGATCTGTTGAGCATTAATGAAACCTACAACAAAATATATGTTGCCTTTAAATGAGCTAGAACTTCCAGAACTTGTAACAAGGCGTCCAGCTGACCATGAAGCTTGTTGGTGTTTCAGCTTCATCTGTTCCTGCAGGAATGTTTCATTCCGATTCATTTATCTGACTGAACTCTCTCTGATCACCTGCTTCTTATGCCACGTCCTGACCAAACGCGTTTTCAACTGCAGGAGCGTCCAGTTTACATGCAAAGTCAATGGGGGATACGTCTCCAGCCGCGTCTTGGCGTCGGGCATCATGTCACGTGCGTGTTGAGCGTGCTGGAAAGCGTTTTCCGTGCACGTGAACCCGCTTCAGCCTCCAAGCACGCGTTGATCATTGCTGAAGTTTTCACCGTTCAAACGTTCAAACGTTCAAAAGCCGTTCAACTCTCCCTGATTGGTTGATCAGGGAGAGTCGGGGGGAGGAGAGAGGGGGAGAGTCCCTATGTGATGCGGAAACGAGGGGGCGGGTATTGCGCAACTATGTGACGTATTGTTTGTGGGACACAGAAAAAACCCGCGGAGTCATGTACTATGGAAGAGAAACTCATTGTAGCTGTGTGTTCGCGACAAGTCCCTCACGACCAGTCAAGTCTGCTCTCTACAGAGACAGAAATAAAAAGCTCCTCGCCTGGCGGAGTGCAGTGAGGAACTCGGTGTACCGGTAAGCTCCTCCCACACCCCCCGCCGCCACACCGCCGCAGCTTCTCGTTCTGGTCAGGACACCACTGGGTCCAGTGCGTCCACTTGCGTGCGTGACGAGCCTTTTTGCCGTTGAAAAGCTGTTTGGTCAGGACGTGGCATTAGTCCGTGGACCGACTGTGAAACTCAAGAGACAGTTGAGCTGTCTGTACCTGCAGTTTAGAGCTGGATGGAGAGAAGCTGAGATGCGCGTTGTTTGTTTTTAGCATTTTAGGTAGCTGGTATTGTGCGCAACTAATTACTGTTACACCAGTACAGACAGGTGGAGGGGAGGTGCGTAGTTCGGTTCGGCGCGCTCAGTTGTTAAGGGGGCGGGGCACCCTGATGTATTACGTCATGAAATTAGCATATCATGATATCATTTTTCTTGCCCGGGCAAGCTTATTTTACCAGTATTATGGAGAACGATATGATATGGCCTAGCCTTACTTCACATCAATAGCCGTGTTTCCATCAAGGTTTCTAGGTGCGCATTTTGAAGTATTGCAGCAGAAAAGCTTAATGGAAACGGCAAAATGCGAGGTTACTTCCTGAAATTCACCAAAAAGTAGATACACTCGCTTGAGGTGGTTTTTGGGATCTTCGAAACCGAGCAGATGCGCAAAACGACAGATGGAAACACATTTGCCGACTCGTGCTGCCGAAGCGAACATTCACGTCACGTGACGTTCAGCTGTTCCGCTCCGGACAACATGTAACATCGCTAAAACTAGTTGGCATGACAGAATAAATACAACTTGCCCGATAGCAACACGTACCTGAAATATTCTCTCCATTTTGACGAGAAGTGTGGCCGGGTTCTGTTTTCAACCGCTACTTCCTGTTTACTGTAGACATGCGCAGTGCTGACGTCTGACGTAATGACGCTGACGTCTGACGTAATGACGCTGTGCGTGGCTTGGTAGATGCGCTTCAAGCCAGCAGATGGAAACGCTTCTGCTTCGCATTAATTTGTATTTACATATTTGCGAGATTTCAAAAATTAGCTCAAAAATCGAAATGAAAATGGATGGAAACACGGCTAATGTGAAGAAGACAAAGGAGATGATTGTGGACTTCAGAAGGAAAAAACGCACCCACACCCCACTGAACATAAGAGGATCTGCGGTGGAAGTGGTCTCCAGCTACCAGTACTTGGGTGTACACATGAATGACAACCTCAGCTGGAGCAACAACACCACCAGCCTGATTAAGAAAGGTACATGTAATCAGAGACTACTTCCTCAGGCGGCTGAGACAAGCTGGACTGAGAAGCTCAGTCCTCACCTCCTTCTACAGGTGTGCAGTGGAGAGCATCCTGTGCTCCAGCATCAACGTGTGGCATAGGCTGCACAGCTGCAGAAGCTCTGCAGAGAGTGGTGAAGGCTGCACAGAAGATGTTTGAGTCAGTCTCCCCACTATCACAGACATATGCTGGTGAAGATTCTCAGTCATCCAGGACATGATAAATCAAAAAGGCGTTCAATTCAAGATCAACTGGACTTTATTTGTAACAGAAAACGTTTCGACTTCTGTCCAGAAGTCTTTTTCAATTGAAAAAGACTTCTGGACAGAAGTCGAAACGTTTTCTGTTACAAATAAAGTCCAGTTGATCTTGAATTGAACGCCTTTTTGATTTATCACAGACATCTACACCTTCAGATGCAGGAAGAGAGCCACCTGCATCATGAAGGACCCCACTCACCCAGCACACACACTTTTTGTCCCACTCCCCTCAGGAAGGAGGTTGAGGAGCATTAAGTGTAGAACCACTAGACTGAGGAACAGCTTCTACCCTGAGGCTGTTAGACTCATGAATATCTAACCATGGATGGATAGAATGGTCACTGTGAAAAATCACATCATATTGCTGCTGATCTGTTTCATGTTGCTGCTGATCTGTTCATGTTGCTGCTGATCTGTTTCATGTTGCTGCTGATCTTTTCATGTTGTTACATATCCTGAGGAAGCTGCCAATGCTGACACCTTTTAGTTCTTATGTATGTTGACTGCAGTCATGCTTTTGTGTGGTTAATTAGTCTGATTGTGATCAGGCTTGTGTGTGTTCAGCCAGGAACACCTGAGAGCCACGCCTATATATACTTCAAGTTGACTGTGCTTGAATGCGGAGTGTTGTGAGCTCAGAGTTTGGTTGCTTTATTGCTGAGCTGTTTGAGTACTGTTTGAGTACTGTTTGAGTACTGTTTGGGTACTGTTTGAGTACTGTTTGGGTACTGTGGGGTGTTCTCCGCCCGCCCCTGTCTTGAAGTCTGATCTTCTGTTTAGAAGGTTCTTGGTGAGTAACTACTAGCTCATGTTTGGTCTTGACTGCTAGATGCACTTAAAGAGTGGCTACTAGCTCATGTTTGGTCTTGACTGCTAGTTGCATTTGTGTCAGCTCATTTGCTTGTGGAGTTTGACTGTGCTTACTGCACTTAGGAATGTTTGCTCACCTTTTGACTTTTGTTGTGCTTAGTGCACTGGGTAGCTGAAGGCTGCATTGATGACATTAGGATCCTGCTAATGCTAATGATAATTGATATCAGAGATGCTGACCTGTGTGGTTAGTTTAAGTTGGTTTAACCAGGACCATTTTTGAGCTTGGAGCTGTTTGGAGCATTTTTGGAGTTTGGAGCTGTTTGGAGTTTTTTGTTTGTTTGCCTAATGACAGAGTGAGATCGGTAGTCCAGTTATATCGTTTTTCTTTTACCCCTAGGGTCCCCTTTTGGTCAGGTAGTCCGTCTCCAGATAGGCTGCGACGGCCCTGTTTATGGGTTGGGCTGATGCTGGGGACGTTATATTCTTTTTGGCTGACTCACTCTCGTCCACCATTTTTTTGCACTTTGTCTAATCTTTGCTTTTCCTGACCCTGTGCCAGAAGACGGTGCACTCCGCACCTGGAGGGAGGAGTCGGGGAGTTTTCCAATAAAGCTTTTTAATTTATCTTCTGCCTCCTTGTGTCTTGTGTCCCGTTTATGTGTTCGGCCTGAGCCAGCCGTAACATATTTTGGGCGCCTCGTCCGGGATCTTGAATCCTTTTTGACTCCTTGTCCGGGATCTTGAATCCTTTTTGACTCCTTGTCTGGATCTTGGATCCTTTTTCTCCTTTTGCTCCTTGTCTGGATCTTGAATCCTTTTTGAGTCCTTGTATGGATTTTTGAGACATTGTCTGCATTTTTGAGCCCGCGTTTGGATCTTTGAGCTGTTGTGATCCTTGTTGGGTTAATTAAATAAACCTGCTGTTGGTTTGACTCGTAGGCGGGTCCAGCGCTGTGCATGTTTGTGGAAATCTGGTTTTGAGCAGACATTGAGATTTTTGTGCTTAAAATATTGAGAGTGTGGTGAAGTCTTTTGAAGCCAAGTGTTTTTGGACAGCAGTTAATAGAATTAACTGCTCCTTTTTACATTTGGTGTGTGACAGCTGTGTGCTGTAGTTTGCACTCTCTCTGGAGCTGACAGGACCAGCTCCTGGTTGCTGATTGAGCTGAAACACGCAGCTGTGTGTGTGTGTTTTTGGATTGTGCTGCGTTCAAATGCAGCTGTGATTTTGCTGTTGTTTACAGTGAAAGTCATTAGAAGAGGGGTACAGCTTAAAAGCTGTTTGTGTCCACATCATGGTGTTCAATTTAAAGAAATTTATTGAACAGCCCACGGTGCAGGTCTTTGCTGACTGCACTATAGAACAAATGTTGAGTGTGGCAGAACACTTCAACATTGATATAAGACGCCGCATTCATGAAAAACATTTTAAAGGTGAACTGTTGACTAAATTATTTATGCTTGACATCTTTCCTGAGGTAAATGATACAGAGCGTCTAAAGGAAAAGGAAAATGAAGCTGCTTTGGAGGAAAAGAAGCGTCTTTGTGAACAAGAAGAATTAAGACTTTATGCCACTCTTGAAGAGGAGAAACGTCTTCTGGACCAAGAGTTGCAGAGAGAATTGAGAAAGCTCCATACTGCACAAAGGGAAGATCACCATTTGTGTCCCACTGTGTGTCATCCAAAGGTGACACCAGAGCCTTTCATTCAAGAAGGTGAGCCTCTCACACTTCTACAGGAGGTGGCGCCTCAGGAACATCAACCAGAGGAAGAGAGTGAAGATGTTGATTTAAGCAACAGCTTCATGATGAATTGTGAAGGAGAACCAACTCCAGTGGAGGAGAAGAAACTTTTACTGTCCTCACATCGCCCAGAGGAGGAGAAAAATGAGGATGATGTCTATTTGGGTGACAGTTTCTTCTTTTTTCATGTAACTGAACTTGAAATTAAACATGAAAATGAATCTGACTTAATCCCAGTTAAAGATGTGGATTTTAAAAACTTTGGTGAGCTGAAAGAACATTACATTGACCTGAGTGAATGTTTTTTATTTAGCTCTGAAGCCGAAGAAGTCCCAGTGAAATTAACTGAGGAGGATCCAGAAGAAACAATTCCACCTGTTTCATTGTGTTCTTTTTTAGCTCCTGCAGAAAACAAGGCAAGAGTTGTGAAGAATGATGTGAGACCATTGGCTGGAAGTACAGCAGAAAATACATTTTCACTGTCTGTGAGAAATGAAGTGCTGCAGCCTTATATTGGACATGTTTCAAATGATTCTGAGTCTAACTGTCTCTACTCTGCTTACAGTGTGGCTGGAAACAGTGCTGTTGCAGCTGGCATGGTGGAGCTGCCACGTGCAGACAATGACAGTTTCCCTCTGGCTGTTATGAAGAGTATCCACTCTCCCACTGGCATCCTTGGTCATGATGTTGATGTTGGTTTGGTGTCTGTTAACAAAAATAAGTCTTACAGAGTAAGCCTAGACAAGCGTCGCCTGTTTGGCTTCAGAACATTTTAAGATAACATGACATTGATTATGTTAGCGGTTAGGCGGACTAGTTTTAATGATGTTTTTAGTCCGTTTGTCTGTTGCAACCGCTACATTGTTGCTCTCTAGGGTCCTATTTATTTTGCATGTGCGGATGTGAGATGTTTTCACCTGGCATCCACATCACCCCCATACAAAACACTGGTGGTGGAGGTGTTACATATCCTGAGGAAGCTGCCAATGCTGACACCTTTTAGTTCTTATGTATGTTGACTGCAGTCATGCTTTTGTGTGGTTAATTAGTCTGATTGTGATCAGGCTTGTGTGTGTTCAGCCAGGAACACCTGAGAGCCACGCCTATATATACTTCAAGTTGACTGTGCTTGAATGCGGAGTGTTGTGAGCTCAGAGTTTGGTTGCTTTGTTGCTGAGCTGTTTGAGTACTGTTTGGGTACTGTTTGAGTACTGTTTGGGTACTGTGGGGTGTTCTCCGCCCGCCCCTGTCTTGAAGTCTGATCTTCTGTTTAGAAGGTTCTTGGTGAGTAACTACTAGCTCATGTTTGGTCTTGACTGCTAGATGCACTTAAAGAGTGGCTACTAGCTCATGTTTGGTCTTGACTGCTAGTTGCATTTGTGTCAGCTCATTTGTTTGTGGAGTTTGACTGTGCTTACTGCACTTAGGAATGTTTGCTCACCTTTTGACTTTTGTTGTGCTTAGTGCACTGGGTAGCTGAAGGCTGCATTGATGACATTAGGATCCTGCTAATGATAATTGATATCAGAGATGCTGACCTGTGTGGTTAGTTTAAGTTGGTTTAACCAGGACCATTTTTGAGCTTGGAGCTGTTTGGAGCATTTTTGGAGTTTGGAGCTGTTTGGAGTTTTTTGTTTGTTTGCCTAATGACAGAGTGAGATCGGTAGTCCAGTTATATCGTTTTTCTTTTACCCCTAGGGTCCCCTTTTGGTCAGGTAGTCCGTCTCCAGATAGGCTGCGACGGCCCTGTTTATGGGTTGGGCTGATGCTGGGGACGTTATATTCTTTTTGGCTGACTCACTCTCGTCCACCATTTTTTTGCACTTTGTCTAATCTTTGCTTTTCCTGACCCTGTGCCAGAAGACGGTGCACTCCGCACCTGGAGGGAGGAGTCGGGGAGTTTTCCAATAAAGCTTTTTAATTTATCTTCTGCCTCCTTGTGTCTTGTGTCCCGTTTATGTGTTCGGCCTGAGCCAGCCGTAACAATGTTCCTACTGATCTGTTTCATGTTGCTGCTGATCTGTTCATGTTACTGATCTGTTTTGTGTTGCTACTGATCTGTTTCATATTGCTACTGATCTGTTTCATGTTGCTGCTGATCTGTTCATGTTACTGATCTGTTTCATGTTGCTGCTGATCTGTTCATTTTGCTGATCTGTTTTGTGTTGCTGTGTTCATCTGCTCATGCAAACTCATGTTCGTGCTACTGGTTGGAGTATAATGGTAAAATGGTAAATGGTAAATGGAGCTTATTTATATAGCGCTTTCCAGCCCCCTGTGAGGAGCCCCAAAGCGCTTTACAATACCAGCCATCCACCCATTCATTCACACATTCATACACCGGTAGTGGTAGCCTGCCTTGCAAGGCGCCATCCAGACCTACCGGGGACAACTCGGGGTTAAGTGTCTTGCCCAGGGACACAACGACACATGGTGGGCGGATGCGGGATTTGAACCTCCAACCTTCCGATCGGGGGTCGACTGCCATTACCACTGTGCCACGGCCGCCCCATAATGTTATTCTATGATATTAGTGCTTAGTGTATTTTTAGTTGGTGTTTTTCTTAGTTCACATCTTTGATTTGATTTGATTTGATGTTTATTCATTCATTTTAAAAGAACAATACAAGACAGTTTCATCAGATACAAGAATACAAGTAGGATAAAATGAAGGGAGCAGAAAGAAGATGAAATCGTATTATATCTGCCCACATCTTTTTTTTCATTCAACCTTTATTTAGTCAGGTAAATCTTATTGAACCTCATGGGCTCATTTACGAAAGCGACCTGCTAAAACTAAAGAACGATGAACAGCAATGGTAGAATTTCCTTAAACAATAAACAAACAATAAACAATAGAAAACAAAAAAGAGAAAAAAACAAAAGAAAGAAAGAAATACTTTTTTATTATTATTTTTTTTTAAACAAAGTATCAAAAAACGAGCAAAACATAAGGTAGACGTATAAAATCAAAGACAGGAACAAATCTGCATTGGTTTTTGCCATGATTCCAACAGATTCTGAAATCATGGCAAAAACCTTCTTAGATGTTATTACTGTTTTTCTCTCACATTTTGTTGTTGGATGTAGAGTCAGAATCTTTATTGTCATTCACACCACATGTAGTACATGTTATGAAACGAGATTATAAACACTGCGTCCCAGTTACATCCAACAACAAAATGTGAGAGAAAAACAGTAATAACATCTAAGAAGGTTTTTGCCATGATTTCAGAATCTGTTGGAATCATGGCAAAAACCAATGCAGATTTGTTCCTGTCTTTGATTTTATACGTCTACCTTATGTTTTGCTCGTTTTTTGATACTTTGTTTAAAAAAAAATAATAATAAAAAAGTATTTCTTTCTTTCTTTTGTTTTTTTCTCTTTTTTGTTTTCTATTGTTTATTGTTTGTTTATTGTTTAAGGAAATTCTACCATTGCTGTTCATCGTTCTTTAGTTTTAGCAGGTCGCTTTCGTAAATGAGCCCATGAGGTTCAATAAGATTTACCTGACTAAATAAAGGTTGAATGAAAAAAAAGATGTGGGCAGATATAATACGATTTCATCTTCTTTCTGCTCCCTTCATTTTATCCTACTTGTATTCTTGTATCTGATGAAACTGTCTTGTATTGTTCTTTTAAAATGAATGAATAAACATCAAATCAAATCAAATCAAAGATGTGAACTAAGAAAAACACCAACTAAAAATACACTAAGCACTAATATCATAGAATAACATTATGGGGCGGCCGTGGCACAGTGGTAATGGCAGTCGACCCCCGATCGGAAGGTTGGAGGTTCAAATCCCGCATCCGCCCACCATGTGTCGTTGTGTCCCTGGGCAAGACACTTAACCCCGAGTTGTCCCCGGTAGGTCTGGATGGCGCCTTGCAAGGCAGGCTACCACTACCGGTGTATGAATGTGTGAATGAATGGGTGGATGGCTGGTATTGTAAAGCGCTTTGGGGCTCCTCACAGGGGGCTGGAAAGCGCTATATAAATAAGCTCCATTTACCATTTACCATTTTACCATTATACTCCAACCAGTAGCACGAACATGAGTTTGCATGAGCAGATGAACACAGCAACACAAAACAGATCAGCAAAATGAACAGATCAGCAGCAACATGAAACAGATCAGTAACATGAACAGATCAGCAGCAACATGAAACAGATCAGTAGCAATATGAAACAGATCAGTAGCAACACAAAACAGATCAGTAACATGAACAGATCAGCAGCAACATGAAACAGATCAGTAGGAACATTGTTACGGCTGGCTCAGGCCGAACACATAAACGGGACACAAGACACAAGGAGGCAGAAGATAAATTAAAAAGCTTTATTGGAAAACTCCCCGACTCCTCCCTCCAGGTGCGGAGTGCACCGTCTTCTGGCACAGGGTCAGGAAAAGCAAAGATTAGACAAAGTGCAAAAAAATGGTGGACGAGAGTGAGTCAGCCAAAAAGAATATAACGTCCCCAGCATCAGCCCAACCCATAAACAGGGCCGTCGCAGCCTATCTGGAGACGGACTACCTGACCAAAAGGGGACCCTAGGGGTAAAAGAAAAACGATATAACTGGACTACCGATCTCACTCTGTCATTAGGCAAACAAACAAAAAACTCCAAACAGCTCCAAACTCCAAAAATGCTCCAAACAGCTCCAAGCTCAAAAATGGTCCTGGTTAAACCAACTTAAACTAACCACACAGGTCAGCATCTCTGATATCAATTATCATTAGCATTAGCAGGATCCTAATGTCATCAATGCAGCCTTCAGCTACCCAGTGCACTAAGCACAACAAAAGTCAAAAGGTGAGCAAACATTCCTAAGTGCAGTAAGCACAGTCAAACTCCACAAGCAAATGAGCTGACACAAATGCAACTAGCAGTCAAGACCAAACATGAGCTAGTAGCCACTCTTTAAGTGCATCTAGCAGTCAAGACCAAACATGAGCTAGTAGTTACTCACCAAGAACCTTCTAAACAGAAGATCAGACTTCAAGACAGGGGCGGGCGGAGAACACCCCACAGTACCCAAACAGTACTCAAACAGTACCCAAACAGTACTCAAACAGTACCCAAACAGTACTCAAACAGCTCAGCAATAAAGCAACCAAACTCTGAGCTCACAACACTCCGCATTCAAGCACAGTCAACTTGAAGTATATATAGGCGTGGCTCTCAGGTGTTCCTGGCTGAACACACACAAGCCTGATCACAATCAGACTAATTAACCACACAAAAGCATGACTGCAGTCAACATACATAAGAACTAAAAGGTGTCAGCATTGGCAGCTTCCTCAGGATATGTAACACCTCCACCACCAGTGTTTTGTATGGGGGTGATGTGGATGCCAGGTGAAAACATCTCACATCCGCACATGCAAAATAAATAGGACCCTAGAGAGCAACAATGTAGCGGTTGCAACAGACAAACGGACTAAAAACATCATTAAAACTAGTCCGCCTAACCGCTAACATAATCAATGTCATGTTATCTTAAAATGTTCTGAAGCCAAACAGGCGACGCTTGTCTAGGCTTACTCTGTAAGACTTATTTTTGTTAACAGACATCAAACCAACATCAACATCATGACCAAGGATGTCAGTGGGAGAGTGGATACTCTTCATAACAGCCAGAGGGAAACTGTCATTTTCTGCACGTGGCAGCTCCACCATTTCAGCTGCAACAGCACTGTTTCCAGCCACACTGTAAGCAGAGTAGAGACAGTTAGACTCAGAATCATTTGAAACATGTCCAATATAAGGCTGCAGCACTTCATTTCTCACAGACAGTGAAAATGTATTTTCTGCTGTACTTCCAGCCAATGGTCTCACATCATTCTTCACAACTCTTGCTTTGTTTTCTGCAGGAGCTAAAAAAGAACACAATGAAACAGGTGGAATTGTTTCTTCTGGATCCTCCTCAGTTAATTTCACTGGGACTTCTTCGGCTTCAGAGCTAAATAAAAAACATTCACTCAGGTCAATGTAATGTTCTTTCAGCTCACCAAAGTTTTTAAAATCCACATCTTTAACTGGGATTAAGTCAGATTCATTTTCATGTTTAATTTCAAGTTCAGTTACATGAAAAAAGAAGAAACTGTCACCCAAATAGACATCATCCTCATTTTTCTCCTCCTCTGGGCGATGTGAGGACAGTAAAAGTTTCTTCTCCTCCACTGGAGTTGGTTCTCCTTCACAATTCATCATGAAGCTGTTGCTTAAATCAACATCTTCACTCTCTTCCTCTGGTTGATGTTCCTGAGGCGCCACCTCCTGTAGAAGTGTGAGAGGCTCACCTTCTTGAATGAAAGGCTCTGGTGTCACCTTTGGATGACACACAGTGGGACACAAATGGTGATCTTCCCTTTGTGCAGTATGGAGCTTTCTCAATTCTCTCTGCAACTCTTGGTCCAGAAGACGTTTCTCCTCTTCAAGAGTGGCATAAAGTCTTAATTCTTCTTGTTCACAAAGACGCTTCTTTTCCTCCAAAGCAGCTTCATTTTCCTTTTCCTTTAGACGCTCTGTATCATTTACCTCAGGAAAGATGTCAAGCATAAATAATTTAGTCAACAGTTCACCTTTAAAATGTTTTTCATGAATGCGGCGTCTTATATCAATGTTGAAGTGTTCTGCCACACTCAACATTTGTTCTATAGTGCAGTCAGCAAAGACCTGCACCGTGGGCTGTTCAATAAATTTCTTTAAATTGAACACCATGATGTGGACACAAACAGCTTTTAAGCTGTACCCCTCTTCTAATGACTTTCACTGTAAACAACAGCAAAATCACAGCTGCATTTGAACGCAGCACAATCCAAAAACACACACACACACAGCTGCGTGTTTCAGCTCAATCAGCAACCAGGAGCTGGTCCTGTCAGCTCCAGAGAGAGTGCAAACTACAGCACACAGCTGTCACACACCAAATGTAAAAAGGAGCAGTTAATTCTATTAACTGCTGTCCAAAAACACTTGGCTTCAAAAGACTTCACCACACTCTCAATATTTTAAGCACAAAAATCTCAATGTCTGCTCAAAACCAGATTTCCACAAACATGCACAGCGCTGGACCCGCCTACGAGTCAAACCAACAGCAGGTTTATTTAATTAACCCAACAAGGATCACAACAGCTCAAAGATCCAAACGCGGGCTCAAAAATGCAGACAATGTCTCAAAAATCCATACAAGGACTCAAAAAGGATTCAAGATCCAGACAAGGAGCAAAAGGAGAAAAAGGATCCAAGATCCAGACAAGGAGCAAAAAGGATTCAAGATCCCGGACAAGGAGTAAAAAAAAGATTCAAGATCCCGGACGAGGCGCCCAAAATATGTTACGGCTGGCTCAGGCCGAACACATAAACGGGACACAAGACACAAGGAGGCAGAAGATAAATTAAAAAGCTTTATTGGAAAACTCCCCGACTCCTCCCTCCAGGTGCGGAGTGCACCGTCTTCTGGCACAGGGTCAGGAAAAGCAAAGATTAGACAAAGTGCAAAAAAATGGTGGACGAGAGTGAGTCAGCCAAAAAGAATATAACGTCCCCAGCATCAGCCCAACCCATAAACAGGGCCGTCGCAGCCTATCTGGAGACGGACTACCTGACCAAAAGGGGACCCTAGGGGTAAAAGAAAAACGATATAACTGGACTACCGATCTCACTCTGTCATTAGGCAAACAAACAAAAAACTCCAAACAGCTCCAAACTCCAAAAATGCTCCAAACAGCTCCAAGCTCAAAAATGGTCCTGGTTAAACCAACTTAAACTAACCACACAGGTCAGCATCTCTGATATCAATTATCATTAGCATTAGCAGGATCCTAATGTCATCAATGCAGCCTTCAGCTACCCAGTGCACTAAGCACAACAAAAGTCAAAAGGTGAGCAAACATTCCTAAGTGCAGTAAGCACAGTCAAACTCCACAAGCAAATGAGCTGACACAAATGCAACTAGCAGTCAAGACCAAACATGAGCTAGTAGCCACTCTTTAAGTGCATCTAGCAGTCAAGACCAAACATGAGCTAGTAGTTACTCACCAAGAACCTTCTAAACAGAAGATCAGACTTCAAGACAGGGGCGGGCGGAGAACACCCCACAGTACCCAAACAGTACTCAAACAGTACCCAAACAGTACTCAAACAGTACTCAAACAGTACTCAAACAGCTCAGCAATAAAGCAACCAAACTCTGAGCTCACAACACTCCGCATTCAAGCACAGTCAACTTGAAGTATATATAGGCGTGGCTCTCAGGTGTTCCTGGCTGAACACACACAAGCCTGATCACAATCAGACTAATTAACCACACAAAAGCATGACTGCAGTCAACATACATAAGAACTAAAAGGTGTCAGCATTGGCAGCTTCCTCAGGATATGTAACAACATGAAAAGATCAGCAGCAACATGAAACAGATCAGCAGCAACATGAACAGATCAGCAGCAACATGAAACAGATCAGCAGCAATATGATGTGATTTTTCACAGTGACCATTCTATCCATCCATGGTTAGATATTCATGAGTCTAACAGCCTCAGGGTAGAAGCTGTTCCTCAGTCTAGTGGTTCTACACTTAATGCTCCTCAACCTCCTTCCTGAGGGGAGTGGGACAAAAAGTGTGTGTGCTGGGTGAGTGGGGTCCTTCATGATGCAGGTGGCTCTCTTCCTGCATCTGAAGGTGTAGATGTCTGTGATAAATCAAAAAGGCGTTCAATTCAAGATCAACTGGACTTTATTTGTAACAGAAAACGTTTCGACTTCTGTCCAGAAGTCTTTTTCAATTGAAAAAGACTTCTGGACAGAAGTCGAAACGTTTTCTGTTACAAATAAAGTCCAGTTGATCTTGAATTGAACGCCTTTTTGATTTATCATGTCCTGGATGACTGAGAATCTTCACCAGCATATGTCTGTGATAGTGGGGAGACTGACTCAAACATCTTCTGTGCAGCCTTCACCACTCTCTGCAGAGCTTCTGCAGCTGTGCAGCCTATGCCACACGTTGATGCTGGAGCACAGGATGCTCTCCACTGCACACCTGTAGAAGGAGGTGAGGACTGAGCTTCTCAGTCCAGCTTGTCTCAGCCGCCTGAGGAAGTAGTCTCTGATTACATGTACCTTTCTTAATCAGGCTGGTGGTGTTGTTGCTCCAGCTGAGGTTGTCATTCATGTGTACACCCAAGTACTGGTAGCTGGAGACCACTTCCACCGCAGATCCTCTTATGTTCAGTGGGGTGTGGGTGCGTTTTTTCCTTCTGAAGTCCACAATCATCTCCTTTGTCTTCTTCACATTAGCCGTGTTTCCATCCATTTTCATTTCGATTTTTGAGCTAATTTTTGAAATCTCGCAAATATGTAAATACAAATTAATGCGAAGCAGAAGCGTTTCCATCTGCTGGCTTGAAGCGCATCTACCAAGCCACGCACAGCGTCATTACGTCAGACGTCAGCGTCATTACGTCAGACGTCAGCACTGCGCATGTCTACAGTAAACAGGAAGTAGCGGTTGAAAACAGAACCCGGCCACACTTCTCGTCAAAATGGAGAGAATATTTCAGGTACGTGTTGCTATCGGGCAAGTTGTATTTATTCTGTCATGCCAACTAGTTTTAGCGATGTTACATGTTGTCCGGAGCGGAACAGCTGAACGTCACGTGACGTGAATGTTCGCTTCGGCAGCACGAGTCGGCAAATGTGTTTCCATCTGTCGTTTTGCGCATCTGCTCGGTTTCGAAGATCCCAAAAACCACCTCAAGCGAGTGTATCTACTTTTTGGTGAATTTCAGGAAGTAACCTCGCATTTTGCCGTTTCCATTAAGCTTTTCTGCTGCAATACTTCAAAATGCGCACCTAGAAACCTTGATGGAAACACGGCTATTGATGTGAAGTAAGGCTAGGCCATATCATATCGTTCTCCATAATACTGGTAAAATAAGCTTGCCCGGGCAAGAAAAATGATATCATGATATGCTAATTTCATGACGTAATACATCAGGGTGCCCCGCCCCCTTAACAACTGAGCGCGCCGAACCGAACTACGCACCTCCCCTCCACCTGTCTGTACTGGTGTAACAGTAATTAGTTGCGCACAATACCAGCTACCTAAAATGCTAAAAACAAACAACGCGCATCTCAGCTTCTCTCCATCCAGCTCTAAACTGCAGGTACAGACAGCTCAACTGTCTCTTGAGTTTCACAGTCGGTCCACGGACTAATGCCACGTCCTGACCAAACAGCTTTTCAACGGCAAAAAGGCTCGTCACGCACGCAAGTGGACGCACTGGACCCAGTGGTGTCCTGACCAGAACGAGAAGCTGCGGCGGTGTGGCGGCGGGGGGTGTGGGAGGAGCTTACCGGTACACCGAGTTCCTCACTGCACTCCGCCAGGCGAGGAGCTTTTTATTTCTGTCTCTGTAGAGAGCAGACTTGACTGGTCGTGAGGGACTTGTCGCGAACACACAGCTACAATGAGTTTCTCTTCCATAGTACATGACTCCGCGGGTTTTTTCTGTGTCCCACAAACAATACGTCACATAGTTGCGCAATACCCGCCCCCTCGTTTCCGCATCACATAGGGACTCTCCCCCTCTCTCCTCCCCCCGACTCTCCCTGATCAACCAATCAGGGAGAGTTGAACGGCTTTTGAACGTTTGAACGTTTGAACGGTGAAAACTTCAGCAATGATCAACGCGTGCTTGGAGGCTGAAGCGGGTTCACGTGCACGGAAAACGCTTTCCAGCACGCTCAACACGCACGTGACATGATGCCCGACGCCAAGACGCGGCTGGAGACGTATCCCCCATTGACTTTGCATGTAAACTGGACGCTCCTGCAGTTGAAAACGCGTTTGGTCAGGACGTGGCATAAGAAGCAGGTGATCAGAGAGAGTTCAGTCAGATAAATGAATCGGAATGAAACATTCCTGCAGGAACAGATGAAGCTGAAACACCAACAAGCTTCATGGTCAGCTGGACGCCTTGTTACAAGTTCTGGAAGTTCTAGCTCATTTAAAGGCAACATATATTTTGTTGTAGGTTTCATTAATGCTCAACAGATCTTAAGCTTCATTTTATTTAGTTGTTTTGGGAAACTACACCTGCACTTTATTTTTTCTGGTGGATTTTGTTGATCTTTATTTTGTGCAGACTTTTTCAATCTAAATAACAGAAGGATCATTAAAAAAATATATATACAGTACTTGGAGACTGAATAGTTTACTAAATAAATTAATTTCAATAAAATTACCCGTTGTTTTTAAAAAAAATATATATAATACTGCAATGCAACATGTTAAGTTAATTTTGTCAAATAAATAACTGATTTCTTTCTTTTTTTATTTGGGTTATATCACGAAATTTATCTTTATCGTCAGGATGCTCTGAAATATTACGATATAATATTCGAGCCATATCGCCGACCGCTAATGTGAAGGTTATTCTCCTTGCACCAGCTCTCCAGGTGATCCACCTCCTGCTTGTAGCTGGACTCATCATAGTTTGTGATGTATCCCACCACAGCTGTGGATCATGATTTTGAAGGCAGATGTGAAGTCCGAAAGAACATACGGGCGTATGAGTCCTTCTGTTCCAGGTGGATGAGAGCAGTGTGGACCACAGAGGAGATGACATCCTCTGTTGATTGGTTCTCACAGTATGCATACTGGTGAGGGTCCTCGTTGATGTTGATGGTTGTTTTAATGTGGGTCATGACCAGTTTTTCGAAGCATTTAGCTACTAACGGGTGAGGGCCACTGGCCAATAGTCATTCAGAGCAGTCACTGTAAAGCTTTTTTGGACTGGGATGATGGTGGTGTGGTCTTCAGGCAGACGGAATCTGTCTACAGGGCAAGTGAGGTGTTAAAGATATTGACCAGCACCTCGCAGAGCTGATCGGAACTTTCAACACTTTCCCAACACTTTTTTTTTGGATTATGGTATTTTGACAAATTGGGGTTAGGATTTCCAACTAAACGCAGTGATAGGACCACCAAACTCACAGATCCTGTTCTCCACGACAATCCTGACCGCAATCTGTGAGATTCATGTCTGTCTGTCTGTGTCGTGAACTTTCAACACTTTCCCAACACTTTTTTTTTGGATTATGGTATTTTGACAAATTGGGGTTAGGATTTCCAACTAAACGCAGTGATAGGACCACCAAACTCACAGATCCTGTTCTCCACGACAATCCTGACCGTAATCTGTGAGATTTGTGTCTGTCTGTCTGTGTCGTGAACTTTCAACACCTTCCCAACACTTTTTTTTGGATTATGGTATTTTGACAAATTGGGGTTAGGATTTCCAACTAAACGCAGTGATAGGACCACCAAACTCACAGATCCTGTTCTCCACGACAATCCTGACCGCAATCTGTGAGATTCGTGTCTGTCTGTCTGTGTCGTGAACTTTCAACACTTTCCCAACACTTTTTTTTGGATTATGGTATTTTGACAAATTGGGGTTAGGATTTCCAACTAAACGCAGTGATAGGACCACCAAACTCACAGATCCTGTTCTCCACGACAATCCTGACCGTAATCTGTGAGATTTGTGTCTGTCTGTCTGTGTCGTGAACTTTCAACACCTTCCCAACACTTTTTTTTGGATTATGGTATTTTGACAAATTGGGGTTAGGATTTCCAACTAAACGCAGTGATAGGACCACCAAACTCACAGATCCTGTTCTCCACGACAATCCTGACCGCAATCTGTGAGATTCGTGTCTGTCTGTCTGTGTCGTGAACTTTCAACACTTTCCCAACACTTTTTTTTGGATTATGGTATTTTGACAAATTGGGGTTAGGATTTCCAACTAAACGCAGTTATAGGACCACCAAACTCACATATCCTGTTCTCCACGAGAATCTTGACCGCAATCTGTGAGATTAGTGTCTGTCCTACGTTTAACCTATGAATTATGGGTATTTGTATTTTGACAAATTGGGGTTAGGATTTCCAACTAAACGCAGTGATAGGACCACCAAACTCACAGATCTTGTTCTCCATAACCCCCTGAACGTATTTTGTGAGATTTGTGTCTGTCCTACGTTTTCCCTATGAATTATGGGTATTTATGTATGGATATCATGAAAATATCCAATAGGATCTATCACAGATGTGTATCCGGAAAATATCCAATACTAGGATTTATTATGTATGGGTATCCAGAAAATATCCAATACTAGGATCTATCACAGATGTGTATCCGGAAGATATCTAATACTATGATTTATTATGTATGGGTATCATGAAAATATCCAAATGGATTTATCACAGATGTGTATCTGGAAAATATCCAAGCTGGAAATTGTCTAATGCAATGTTGCCAAAAAATACCACGGGCATTGCTGCTGTTTCTCACAGTTCCTTTGAAAAACCTGCTCTGTCAAGGATTTAACAAAAACACATTTAATGCTGGTTTAGGTTTTATCATTAAATATATTTCTAAAGCACAAATGACAGTATGGAGAAGTCTAGAAACAAATTTAGTTATGCTTTTGAATTGATTAATTGTTCGTGTGTAATATTTAATGTGTGACAAGAAAATGGGAGCACAAGCCAGTGTATCTCTTGTGCCGGTCCCAAGCCCGGGTAAATGGTGAGGGTTGTGTCAGGAATGGCATCCGATGTAAAACAATTGCCAAAACTATAATGCGAGTTCATCAAAGTGAAACCATACCGGATCGGTCGAGGCCCGGGTTAACAACGTCCGCCACCGGTGCTGTTGACAAACAGGGTGCCGGCGGAAATTGTACTACTGTTAGTCGAAGACCCCGAGGAGGGAAACGTGTCAGGAGACGGAGGGAGAGGAGGAAAGTGAAGAATGTAGGACTGAGGGTTGCAACTCTAAATGTGGGGACAATGACAGGCAAAGGTAGAGAGCTGGCTGACATGATGCAGAGAAGAAAGGTAGATGTTTTATGTGTCCAAGAGACCCAAGTGGAAGGGCAGCAAGGCTCGCAGTATTGGAGCAGGGTTCAAACTGTTTTACCATGGTGTGGATAGAAAGAGAAATGGAGTAGGGGTGGTCCTAGCCTGGTTAAAACCAGACCCTGTCCTTCACTTCGCTTCAGACAAGGGTCTGGACTTTCTCCATTGAAAATTCATTCAACCTTTATTTAGTCAGGTAAATCTTTTGAACCTCATGGGCTCATTTACGAAAGCGACCTGCTAAAACTAAAGAACAATGAACAGCAATGGTAGAATTTCCTTAAACAATAAACAAACAAACAATAAACAATAGAAAACAAAAGAGAGAGAATATATATATATATATATATATATATATATATACATATATATATACATATATATATATATATATATATATATATATATATATATATATATATATATATATATATATATATATATATATATACATATATATATATATATATATACACATTCCTCCTTTTAACAAAGTATCAAAAAACTAGCAAAACATTATAAGGTATATGTATAAAATCAAAGACAGGAACAAATCTGCATTGGTTTTTGCCAGGATTCCAACAGATTCTGAAAACCATTTAGAGAAGTCAAGGTCGAGAGCTTCAGATCTTTTTGTAAGATATTCCATGAAGCAGGAGCGGAGTAGGAGAAGGCCCTTTTTCCAAGTTCAGTCCTCACTGACGGAACACTGCAGGTAATCATGTCCTGAGAGCGCACGCTGTAGCTGCACTCACGCAAAGACATGTAGGAGGAGATGTATGAGGGCAGCAGACCAAGAAGTGATTTGAAGATGAAAATGTACCAGTGGAAGAGTCTGCGTGAGGTTCTCCCCAGCTCCCCGGGCGCTGACCACGGCTGCTCACTGCACCACCTGGTGGTGGTTGGGTTAAATGCAGAGACCAATTTCGTCTGTCAAGTATGGGAAACATACACAGATGACAAAAATGTGATATTTATTTATTATTATTAATGATGATGTCCAGTTAACCAGTGAATACAGGGTGCAGTGGTGGGTACGATAATCACAACCAGTTATGAATCTTAGTGCACCATGATAGACAACATCCAACATCCGCAGGGTGCTTGTAGGAGCATTCATGTAGAGAATGTCACCGTAATCAATGGAGGGAAGGAAAGTCACAGATACAAGGCGTTTCCTAACATTCAGTGATAGACATGATCTGTTTCTGAAAAAGAAACCCAGTTTAACTTTCAGTTTCTTTACTAGGTTTTCCACGTGGAGTTTAAAAGAGAGATGTGAATCGATCAGGATACCCAGATATTTATAGGAATCAACAAACTCAATAGGTACACCATTTGAAGATAAAATCAGGTCAAATCAATTCTTGCTGGAGGCGTGGGCTCTGCTGATGGCTGCTCCCCCGTGGTCTTCTGAACTTGACATCAGCTCCACCTCCTGCTGAATTTTCTCTCGCTCCGTTGTATATTCTGTGTTTATATGATAATAAAACGTCCTAATAAAATAAAATAAAATAATAATAATAATAATAATTGTCTAATCTTGTCATCTGCGTATGTTTCCCATACACAGACGAAATTCGTCTCTGCATTTAACCCAACCACCTACCAGGTGGTGCAGTGAGCAGCCATAGAAGGCGCTCGGGGAGCTGGAGAAATAGGTGTGCACTCATAGACACCCCAAGGTGTGTAGTGGCCGGGACGCGAACCCGCGTCCTTCGGGTCCCAAGTCAAACGCCCTAACCACTACACCATCTGGTCCAACACACCAGAAGACCAGGAAATCTGATGGGACTCGGGCAGCAAATTAAAACCTGACTTTAATTCTCTCGTGACAACCTGTCATTTCCTTGTTCATACACTCAGCGGAGGGTGAGGAAGAGAAGGAGGAGGGAGGAGGGAGCAATTACTTGACTTTTGGGAAAAAAAACAAAAGAAAACTCCAGATAAGGGATTAAGAAGGGGAAATTAATAAATTTGTGTCACATATCAAACAGTCCTGCATCGCTTTGCATCGCTTTGAATGAGAACATGCGGCTGCGCGCTGGGACAGGTGGGGGCATTTCCTTATCAGCGGAGGGAGAGAAGGAGGAGGAGGAGGGAGCGAACACTTGACTTTTGGCCAAAAAAACAAAAGAAAACTCCAGATAAGGGATTAAGAAGGGGAGATTAATACATTTGTGTCATTTATACAACAGTCCTGCATCGCTTTGAATGAGAACATGCGAATGCTCGCTGGCTGCGCTGGGACAGGTGGGGGCGTGGGTTAGGGGCCAAAAACTCCGCCCCTTCTCTGATTGGTCCGGTCAAAAAAAATCTACAAGAGAAATCCTGGTCTATGAGAGAAGTCCCAGACTGTGCAGTGAAGGGAAATGAGAATTGAGCAGAGCTGTGCAGGAAGGCGAGGGCCAGGCTAGGGTGGTCCTGAAGGAGGAGTTGGCAAAGAATGTAGTAGAGGTGAAGAAAGTGTCAGATAGGGTGATGTGTCTGAAGGTAGAAGTAGAAAGTCTGATGCTAAACATAGTCAGTGGTTATGCTCCACAGGTTGGATGTGATGCGGAGGAGAAAGATAAATTTTGGAAAGATTTGGATGAAGTGATAGAGAGTATTCCTAGGGAGGAAAGAGTGGTGATTGGAGCAGACCTGAATGGACATTTAGGTGAAGGAAACAGAGGGATGAGGAAGTGATGGGTAGGTTTGGTATCAAGGAAAGAAACCAGGAAGGACAGATAGTAGTGGATTTTGCCAAGAGAATGGAAATGGCTATAGTCAATACCTATTTCCAAAAGAGGGAGGAACATAGAGTGACCTATAAGTTCATAATATAGTTCTGTGCAAGCGCAGCTCTCTGGAGTGCAGGCTCCAGCAGCTGCAGCAGGGCGGAGCGAAAAAAGACAGAGGGCTGCGCAACGGTTTTCTGTGTTTATATGTTCATGAAAAGTTTTAAAAAATAAATAAAAACAGGGAGCGCTTCTCCTTCAGCCCACACAGCAGACCTGCACACCAGGAAATATGCTGGTGCAGCCTCGTTGGACATGACTTTAGTTCGCTCGTGACAAGTTCATTCATTCCTCCTCCTCCTCGGAGGAAGTGAATGGTGACAGCTTCAAGTGATCACTTGACTTTTGGCAAAAAAAACCAAAAGAAAATGCCAGATCAGCGATGAAGAAGAGGAATTTAATAAATTTGTGTATCAAAACAGTTCGGTGCGAGGCAGTTTGTCAACGCGTGCGCGTAGGCGTAGTAAAATTTGAGCTTGGCGCGTTCACGCCCGTGATCAAAAGCTTGTTCCGCGGCGCTCCCACGACGCTCCCTGGACGTGCCGCGGCGCTTGGAATAACGCAAAGCTATACTGGGGCCTTAATTCACAGACAAGACACCTCTGCTTCCCGTCTGGGAATCAACCCCAAAACTGAGTTGTAAAGGGCGAGGCATAGATCTGCGCTGGAGCGAGCGCTGCGCCACGCCCTGCCAGCGCCGTGTAAGCGCTGTTGCACAAGCCTTTGAACGCTCGCGCGAACGCGCCAAGCTCAAATTTTACGACCGCTCGCGCGCGCATTGTCTCATATTAAACTGCCCTGGTGGTGGACTGTTTTGTATGTTACACAAATGTATTAAATATCCCTTCTTCATCGCTGAACTTGGGTTTTCTTTTGTTTTTTTGCCAAAAGTCAAGTGATCGCTTGAAGCGGTCACCATTCGCTTCCTCCTCAGATGAGGAGGAATGAATGAACTTGTCACGAGCGAACTAAAGTCATGTCCAACGTGGATGCGCAGGTTCTAAACATTTCCTGGTGTGCTTGTCTGCTGTGTGGGCTGAAGGACCAGCGCTCCCTGTTTTAATTTTAAATTTTAGGACTTTTTTTATTAACATATAAACACAGAACAAAGCTGCGCAGCCCTCTGCCTTTCCCAACCTGTCAATCAAATCAGTAGGCTGTCAGCAAATGACCAATCAGCGACCTCAATTTGTCCCGTAGGTAAACGCTCCGCCCTGCTTCTGCTCAAATGACATCAAGTATTTGGAGCGAAAATGTTGGAGCCACACGCTGCTTCACGCTGAGCTCTGCTGTGAACCCCCCACGCGCAGCACACGCGCGTGGCGCGGCGCTCGGTCCAGCGTGAATTGAAAAAGTCGAAACGTCTTTTGCAACAAATAAAGTCGAGTTGATCTTGTATTGAACGCCTTTTTGATTTTATCATGTCCTGGACGACTGAGAATCTTCACCAGCATACCTTTGATGTTGTCATCATTCTTTGTTTGTAACCAGGTCTCTCTTGTAAATGAGTCCTCAAGGCTCAATGGGATTAACCTGCCTAAATAAAGGTTAAATGAATGAAATAGTAATTCAATTTGAACAAGATCCAAAACAATGGATTCTGTGAGGAAACAAGTTCTGTTTAACTACTATTTTATGGTGAGCTTTTTCATGGAGCTTCATGACGACCAGTGGATATACCTTTTTTTTTCTTTGTGTATGTGTGAGTTAAATAAATTCTTAACATCCACTCCAAATCAACATTTTGATTAACAGAAATAATTTCAAACCTGCAAATAGATAACTTTTAGTGACCCCTGGTGGTTTCATGATGCAATAAAATATAATCTCAAAATACAAGGATTTCTTACAATGGAAAAAACTGTTGAATGGTAGAGTTTAAAGCTAATTAAAGAGAGATAAAATCAATTTTAATTTTAATTGGTGGTCAATGGAATAGTTTTGGCCATGAGGGATACCACAGGGAGTATTTGATACTAAGGTCAGTTTTGTTGCTAATCTTTGACATCTTTGACACATCCCCTATCTGTGTAATATACATTTGATAGAAAAAGAAAATCCTTTAGGATTTGTGTAAAGATAACATTTTACACACACATGCACACGCACACACACACACACACACACACACACACACACACACACACACACACACACACAATAAGCAAGTGTAGTCTGTTCATCGTTCTTTAGTTTTAGCAGTTCGCTTTCGTAAATGAGCCCATGAGGCTCAATAAGATTTACCTGACTAAATAAAGGTTGAATGAAAATTAATGAAAAGTTAAATATACATATCCAGACAATATCCAATACTAGGATTTATTATGTATGGGTATCCAGAAGATATCCAATGCTAGGCTTTATTATGTATGAGTATCCAGAAAATATCCAATATGAGGATCTGTCAGATATGTATCTGGAAAATATCCAATACTAGGATTTATTATGTATGGGTATCCAAAAAATATCTAATACTATGATCTATCACAGATGTGTATCCGGAAAATATCCAATACTAGGATTTACTACGTATGGATATCCGGAAAATATCCAATATGTGGATCTGTCTGATGTGTATCCGGAAAATATCTAATACCAGGATCTGTCACAGATAAATATCCGGCAAATATCCAATGCTAGTATTTATTATGTATGGGTATCCGGAAAATATCCAATATGAGGATCTGTCAGATGTGTATCTGGAAAATATCCAAAACTAGGATTTATTAAGTATGGGTATCCGGAAAATATCCAACACTAGGATCTGTCACAGATGTATATCCGTCAAATATCCAATGCTAGGATTTATTATGTATGGGTATCCGGAAAATATCCAATATGAGGATCTGTCAGATGTGTATCCGGAAAATATCCAATACTAGGATTTATTAAGTATGGGTATCCGGAAAATATCCAATACTAGGATCTATCACAGATGTGTATCCGGTAAATATCCAATGCTAGGATTTATTATGTATGGTTATCCGGAAAATATCCAAAATGTGGATCTGTCAGATGTGTATGCGGAAAATATCTAATACTAGGATTTATTATCTATGAGTATCCAGAAAATATCCAATAGTTAGATCTGTCACAGATGTGTATCCGGCAAATATCCAATGCTAGGATTTATTGTGTATGGGTATCCGGAAAATATCCAATATGAGGATCTGTCAGATGGGTATCTGGAAAATATCCAATACTAGGATTTATTAAGTATGGGTATCTAGAAAATATCCAATAGTAGGATCTATCACAGATGTGTATCTAAAGAGTATCCAATATTAGGATCTGTCACAGATTTGTATCCGGAAATATCCAATGCTAGGATTTATTATGTATGGGTATCCAGAAAATATCCAATACTAGGATCTATCACAGATATGTATCTGGAAAATATGCAGTAGTAGGATCTTTCTCATATGAGTATCCAGAAAATATCCGATACTAGGATCTCTCAAGTATGGGTATGCATAAAATATTCTATACTAGGATCTATCGCAGATGTGTATCCCGAAAATATCCTATACTAGGATTTATCATGTATGAGGATCCAGAAAAATATCCAGTGCTAGGATCTATCACAGATGGGTATGCGTGGGATATCCTGTACTAAGATCTGTTACAGATGAGATCTCCCCGTATACCACCGGAAACATATTGGATATGTGGCAGATACGGACAATTTCATAATGTTGTGTCTCCCCGGATATTAGATCTTTTTGTCCAGTGTAAACATTTACCAATATTAGATTTTTTTAACCAAATATTAGATAAAAAAACAAAAACATTTTAATGTGTTTTTGCTTGTTTGAGTAAGAAGATTTTGGATTTTTAAAAAAAATACAAACACTTGGCGAAATATGCCAGGTTCCAACCTTGTTCTTGTTTTTATAAAAGCATTAAACCGCACATTAGAATTGTGGCATGTTTAGTATAAAATATAAAAGTGTAGAGAAATGTTGCTATAAATTTCTTCCAAAATGTAGTTTTGAGTAGATTCAAATAGTCATACAGGTGTTTATTATTTTAATCTACTGTATATGATGCCACAACACTTTAAAGTATATCTCTTAATATAACAGGATAAACTAAGTCACTTTATGTTTGGAAACTCATTCATGAGAAGTTTTTGTTTGCTTTAGACATCAGAATCAGAAACAGCTTTAATGCTATTTTATTGAAGCACAACGAAATTACATTTTAGTACAGCCCGTCCGAGTAAAACATAAACAGACATGGGAAGACAGAATGTCTGAGGCCATGGCCTCATGGGAGATGCTACCATTTTCGGTAGATAAGTGAAACACAGGGAAGGGGAGGTATAAAAATAAATCATATCTCACACTGTGTCCTAGATGGGACACAGTATGAAAGTTGGAAAAAAAATCTCAGCACATAAACAGCAACATACTGATGACATCATAATACATGCATGCATGAGAAAGGCCAATGAAGACGGAGAGTTTGTCTCTAGACACTACCAGATAATCTTCATAGTCCTGATAAGAGATGGTGTAGTGTCTATCAGTTGGCTCAGCTCTGATACAGGTCCACAGATGTCTTTGGGAAGGGAGCAGGTAGGGTAGGGGAGCAGATATTTTTGTTCACATAATATCCAGGAGAGTTTGAGATAGTTGGCCAATTCAAGGCCGATATAGGGGAGCAAGATTCAGATAAAGCAAATATTGAAGGTTACGAATTATATCACATAAATAGGCAAATAAAAAGAGATGGAGGAGTAGCTATATTTATTGAAAATGAAATAAAATGTAAAATTTATTAGTGAAATGACGATAATTGTAGATAATATAATGGAAATGATATCAATAGAAATAATAAATAAGAATGATAAAAACCTCATAATAAGTTGTGAATATTGATCACCAGGATCTGTCAATTCTACGCGAGTGAGGCAGCCGTAGGACCTTGCATCAAGTCCTCACTCCAGCCTACTCCAGTAACGGTTCCTTTAACTTTTATCCTTGCACACTAGTATTACCCAATGTGTCCGGAAAGTTAGGATTAAGGCTGAGATGAGGTAATTCACCCAGACTGTTTACTGTCTCCGATCTGCACGTCATATCCTCGTTTCACTCCGTAAATGGACCCACTTAGCAATATGGAGTTAGATCATACCTCACGGAGAAACATGCATTAACGACAGCTATACCTCTTGTAGATAGCAATTTTTAACTGCCTGGTTAGCTTTAGAACCTAGGAAAATAAGGTTCCAGGATATTGTTTTACTCTTGCAGCTAATAAAACCATTCAAAACCTCCAGTGATATTGTTATTATCTTTGAACCATCACTTAATTGTTGTTATCCTTGAACCATCACTTAATTGTT
Organism: Garcialebias charrua; assembly: GCA_038048925.1. Taxonomy (NCBI): domain Eukaryota; kingdom Metazoa; phylum Chordata; class Actinopteri; order Cyprinodontiformes; family Rivulidae; genus Garcialebias; species Garcialebias charrua. The sequence goes on along the minus strand of JBBPBX010013198.1, from coordinate 24,410 downwards.
GTTATCATTGAACCAAGTTTCCTATCATTTAATATCACATGACTCAATGAAAAAATCCAAATTTGTACGTTTTATGTTTCTTTAATTAATAGTTGCAGAGGGTAACAACATAAGCACTTCTTACTACAGAAAAGATTTCATCAGGTTAAATTATTGGCATTTCAGAGAGTTAAATGTTTCAACAACTCACCAAAGGTGTCTTCTACACGCTAGGCTTTAAGGTGTTTTCAGCTCAATTGAATTTAGTTGCAATCCAATGAATATTTTGTATAATCTCCAAAAATGTTGGTTTATTCTACAATAATCCGATTCCAATTGAATATGTTTAATCCATCCAGGTAATCTTGTTGTGTTCCAACTTGTGTTTTTATTTCCACCAGGAAAACTTGTTTTATAATCCCATATGTAGTCTCGTTGTGATCGGTCAGGGATTTTCACTCCAATAGATTAAAGAAATCTTCTTTGTTTTAATCCCACATAGGAAAAGCTTGTGTTTTTAATCCTCTAGGAAACTTTGTTTTATAATCCCATCAGGAAATCTTGTTGTTTTTCTACAGAAAAACCTCCAGGTGATTCTGTTGCATTCTAGTCAGAAAAGTCTGCATTTCCAACTGACTGAATAAGTCTTCGTTGTAATTCCACATAAAAACCTCCAGGTAATTCTGTTGTGTTCCACTCAGAAGTCTGCACTCCAACAGACTGGACAAATCTTTGTTTAATCCCACCAGGAAGTCTTGTGTTTTAATCCTAACAGAAAGGAAGAATTGGTAATTCAGGCTTTAATCTATTCAAGACCTGTTGTGCGGCGTTGATGAACAAAGCTTTCG
>JBBPBX010013198.1:0-23517 GCA_038048925.1 Garcialebias charrua | reverse complement strand
ACTTTCGAAGCGATGTTCCCTTAGCTCAAAACAAGCAGTTTTTCCAAGGCTGGGGTCTTGCATTTCAGCAAAAGCAGCTTTTATCTACTCCAGTAGATTGAAAAAATCTTCTTTGTTTTTTTTAATCCCACAGAAAAACCTCCAGGTAATTCTGTTGTGTCAAAAATCTCAGTTTTAATCCATCAAATCTGTTGCATTCCATAAAAAATCTGGTAATCCTTTTAGGCAAATCAATTATTCCACAAAAGTGTTATATCTCGAAGCAGGCTTTCTGCGATACTGACAAACAAGGCTTCAGAAGCGGTGTTCCCTTAGCTTAAACAAGCTGATAAGCCAAGACCCGTCAGAGCAGATCCCGATGCCGCAAAGAGCACACCTTTTGTCCAGGAGAAAACTCTTTTTGAATTAATCCAATCTTCTTAAAGTATCCAGCAAATTCAAATAATTCTTCATGACTTCAGCAACTTCAGCAAATTGTTTTCCATAATTATTGTTGAATCTAATCAAGAGATGTTGTTTTGTTCCACAAAAACATTTTCAGATCAGGAAAAGTAGTATTCCACAAAAAAGCAGCTTTTAATCCATCATTGGTTCTGCGGTGCTGATGAAGAAGCTCTTCGAAGCAGGTAGAAGATAAGAAAGTACACCGTGTTACCATCTACATAAACAGCCTCGCGGCGGTCCATCGGCGCTCAGCTTTCCCAAAATTCATTTAATTTTTCACCAAACAAAGTTATCCTTGTGACTGACTTTTCTTTATGCAGAAAGAGGCTTTTTGCTGTTTATAATAATATTAATGTAAATTTAGTTGTAGGTAAAACTGGAAAAATATCCTACATTTTTTTGTCAGAAAGTGCCACAAGCGATTTCCAAAAGAATAGGAAATTATTCCATCTCTGAAGCCAGTCCAAATTGTGAAGAAATAAAAATATTCTAGGCTGAGGAAAAGGGTCTCTTTATCCAAAAAAAATCCCTTTTTAGAAAATCCTTATTTCTTCTGTTCGGCTTCCAGAGAGCGTCAGTCCATAATCCACAAGAATTCTTCAGAAGTCGAAAACTCAGCAACTCAGCCCTGTTCACTAGCCTTATTTATAGTCAAAAGGGGGGACTTTAGCCCCCACTTACAGATGGCTATGTCACTTTGTTGCTCCTTCATTGGTCAGTGTTGAGGTAATGTTTTACACCTCGTCCACCCTCTGGACAGAGTGTGGTGACATAATTTCCTAAATCCTTATTTAGTAGCTGGTGAGATCATGACTTCCGACAGCTGTTCAGCTCTCATCCCTCCCTTAGCATGAAAACTCTGGTCACCTTTCACCTATTTTTCTTCAACTTTTATCTACATTTGTGGAAGAACACCTTTTAGCGTGCTGTGGATCTTAAAAGAAAACATATAAATCACATCACTATACTCACAATACTATAATCATACATCTTCAGTTAATTATATGACACACACTGTGACATACACTTCATTTAATTAATTGCATGTTTGAATTTCTTTGTTGTAAATGCCTAAAAAACTCTTTCTTGCCCTTTTTACCAGGCCTTGAATCAACAAACTCTCCGTTCTTGCAGCCTCTCTTCTGCTCTGATAAAAGGCCTCAGTTCTCCTGCAGCAAGTGTTATCTCCTTTGACCCATTTCTGTCCAGAGAGACCTGCTGGAGTACATGTGTTATTATTATTATTATTATAACTCCTTGTGTGTTTCTCTGTGTGCATGCTTATGTCTTGATAAGAAGCCTCATCTGTCTGCAATAACGCTTTGCTTCTGAATGTTTTAGTGTGGATCCTGTAATAATTCTTATTCTTAATATTTTGTTAAAATAATTTTTGTTACTTTTAAACAGTCTTTGAAGCAAAAAGCAAAAACTACCTTTTACAGTGACTCTTTTCTGCAGCTGTATGAAAAAGTATTCATTTCTTGTTCTGATTAGAGGCCTTTGCTCAGTCTATAACAAGTGTTGTGCTCAGACCCTAGGTCTCAGCTGTTCTTATCTGCTCTGGAATGTAGCATAGAGCTGAAGTGTGTGTCAAAGCTGCTGAGTTTTAGCAGCTTGGTTCAAAAATGCTTTGATTCAATAAAAGGTTACATTTTATTTTAATATGTGTTTGAATATATATATATATATATATATATTTTTTTTATGTGATAAAATGCTTTAAAAAACTCATCCACAGCTTTTCCCTCTGCAACTGCGAGGAAGTGCATAGCCCTCACTCTGAACAGACCCGAGTGTTTGTGTGCGCACGTGCACGTGTTTCCACCCACGTGCGTGTGAGCGTGCGTGTGTGGGCGTGCGTGTGTGTGTGCACATTTGTGCGTACGCTGGTTTAGGAAGAGGCTGTGTGTATGTGCATGGTAAGGCCTCCTGTTTTGGGCCAGTGTGTGTATGTGACCTCGTGTCTGTATCACTCAGTCTTATTCTTTATAGCACAGGGTTAACTGAAAATGGCCATACAATAACTCAAAGACAGTTTACTAAAATATAAACAAAGCCTAAAAATAAAAAAACACATGTCGTATATGTCTGCTTATGAGTTTAAAATGCCATAAAAATTAAACTAATCTTGGGTCAAACACCAAGGGATAAAAAGTGTACCATCAAACCTTGCTCTCAGCCCTGTGCCAAAGGCAACTTACCATGTGTTGTGTTGGTGTTTTATATGTGTGTATATGTGTTGTAAAGGTTTTGCAGCAGTATAAGTCTGTTTTCAACATAAATGTCTTGCATACTTCAACATCCCCTACTTGAAAACAGGTTGTACTTCTCGAACAAGTCCCATGTTAATACTCATTGTCATCTTCTCATCATCTGTGTCCACACCATCTGGGACCCCGAGATGTTGTCGTAATCTATGCCCCTCGAGATGTCGTCGTCAAGTTGCGTAGGATCCTTGTTGCCTCTGGACCTTGGACTACAGGCGCTTCTTCTCAACCATCCATCTTGTTGAAGTCATCCTGGTCGGTTCCACGTGTGCCGCCTGGCTGAGGTGAGGTCATCTCCTCAGGTCATCTCCGAAGATCTTGTAGTGGTCAATGATTCTTTGTACACCTTTGTTGATCGAGCATCAGGATCAGCATTCTCCCTGGCCTCAGACATCCTTCAGGCGAGTAGGCAGCATTTCCATCCACACTTACTGATGTGGTGTTGCATTGGGTCTTCAAGAATCAAGTCAGACTCTGAGTCAATGGGATCAGCTACTGCTGGTCTGACTGGGATAGCGTTTTCAGGTTCTTTCGGCTTAGCTGGGCCGGTTGTATCAGGACATTATAATTAAGTAAATAAGTAAAATAAGCAAATAAGGAAATAAGTAAATAAGTAAACTAAATTCTATATACTAGCATGAGCAGGGAAGGGTTTAAGCGGTGTTGGCTAAAATGATCAATTTCTTTCTGCTTTCGGAATCAAACCTCCTGGGTCGTACTTTGGGACTTTGCTCAGTGGCGTTCTCTGGCACCATCTTGTGTTTTACGGTGTGGACAGTCTTGACTTTTGGTTGGGTTTTGATGTTCTCCAGTCCGGTTTCTTCTGATGAAAGTAGGGACTTTGTCACAGTCCAGATGAATATTGCCCCAAAATTCCCAACGAGGGAGTATGGCTTGGCAGCTGTCGTCCTTCGGTGGGGCAGGATAAATCACTTCAGCCTCCCAGTAACCCTGGTGGCATAATCCCATTAGTGGTCTACAACCCCAATCACAGTGCCATTCAGGGGGTTCTTTGTCCAGATGAATCCAGTTACATCTCGTTGTCCTTTTTATGTTGTGATGCAGGAGCATTATCCAGGTCACAATTCCTTCAGGCAAAATCAGTAGATTGATTACCTTGAAGTGGGGTTTGTCTGGCCCCGTTAGGTTCTCAGCCTCTACTGCTGACACCCATTCAGGGGTGTTTCCCAGCTGGTACATCCAAGCTGGATAGCCTGCTAGTCTTACTCTTTCCCAGGTCTTGGTAAGATTTTCAACAGTTTCATTTCTGTCCCATGGTACGAAGATGTCTCTTTGCGTGGTTTCCCAGCAGGTCATGTTTGCATATTTGGATCTCCCATGGGAGACTTTTACATGCGTTAGGCTCCATGGTCTGATTCCGGCTTGATACAAAATAACCAACAACATAACTAAGCCTATTAACACTACGAATCCCCGCAGCAGGGTTCGTAGACAAGTTGCTTTATCCATTCTCATAATCCTTAAACAGTCCTTAGGTCGGCCAGGGGTTGCCATATCTTCATAGATGTGTGGTACATCTTCATAGATGTGTGGATCTTCTTCATTGATGTGTGGATCTGCATCGCTGTTTGAATCATCTTGACTTAGTCTCCTTTCCAGGCTGGTCATGTTGAGAGACTTTCTTTTCAAACTTCGTTTCTTTTAGCGCTGGGCTCCCTCTTCGAGCGCCTGTGAGTTGTGGTCACTCGATCTTTGAGGAGCGTCAGATATAGTGGAGAGGGGTGTGGTCATCCAGGTTGCAGTCTTTACCACACCCACTTCCACCGAATCACTCACCATTGTGTAGGTTCAGGCTGGGGTCCTTCCAGGCGATATGTCTGTTGGGGTTTGGGTCCCCTTCTCAATTTGATACTTGTTCCTTTTATCGTCAGGTAGACCACATTAATTATCCATGGTGAGGTTGGAGGACAAAGCTTAGGGTGAGATCTATACCGTGGCAGGTATGCTGGCTTCAGGTGATAATTTTCTTGAGGTTCATCCAAATGAGACTTTTCTGGTATATTTAGTGTTTGAGTAGAAATAGTTCTTGGTGCAGTTTTCCCATATGGAGATGTTAATTTCAGGTTTGTCGAACCATACTATGCTTTTTGATATCTTTAGGGCTGGTATTTTCCGGCCGACTTTGTTAAATTGAATCAGAATGTTTTCTGTATCTTTGTCGATCGGTCTTGAGTCTATTATGTCTTTCTCTGTTATTGCTCTTCTATGGGGTTCTGCATGCTACATGGTGTGAGTTGGACAACCATCTGCGGGTGTTCCAGATTGCCAATGTGGTCGCATTTGACTCTCACTGGGACTTGGCCCTCTTTTCCTTTCACACATCCTTTGTACATTTCCACGTAGAGAGGCGATGGGTGTGGCAATCCCGGTCTCAACTCTCTCCACACCCACTTCCATTGATAGACCCCCCAACATGCAGGTTCAAGCTGGGGGCCTTGCAGCCCACAAAAAGGTTCGTCAGATGGGTCCTCACCTCTTCTGCGCTGTTCCTCCGCCTCCCACAGTCTCTGTCTGAATATTTCCATGGATTTTCTTCCATATTGCACATAGTGTTCACCCCTTTCTTCCAACGCTGTTACCGTACTGACAAGTGGGTGTCCTCTGTACGATACAGTCGTCCTGTAAGCCATTCGTATTGGGTACTCTTCCCAATCGTTGATGGGCGTGCAGACTCGATCACACAGCATTCGTAGGGGTAACTCTGTGTTTTCAACCACTATTTTGTTTGGGTTAGTTCCCCGGTCATAGATGCTTATTTTCATGGCTCAGCATGTTGTCCAAACCTCCAACTCCCTTATGGAGATCTCGTAGAAATGTGTTTGATGTGGCTCTCTGTAATTATGGCCCCATCTGATTTTGAATGGCATTCCGAGTACTTTTAAATCGACAACATTGAAGATCCATGGTGTCCCCATTGGGCTGGGGTTGTATGGCATTCTCCATGAGTCTTTTGTTACTGCGTAGTGTAGTGGGCATGACCTTGTCCACTTTTAAGACACCTGTGTACTTTTGAACTGTCCAGTGATGACCTTTACTGACCTTTCAGTAGAGCAAGTCATTTACTACAAAATCATTCATTTAGCTGTAATCTGATAAATATAGTCACCAAAGAGACTATTTCTATCTTTGATTTTAGGCTGATGTGATCAAAAGAATAACTTTTGTCATTTTCATGATGTGTGCTTTTAAGCTGTGTTATTCTGTAAGAGTTAAACTGTGTTCACTGCTGTGTTAAAGGTGAAATCTCGGGTCACAGAGACCCGACTGTTTTGTTTAGAAATAAGAAGACAGTTTAATCCGTTGTTTCTCCTGAAAAGGGCTCCAGCTTTCTCTGTCTGTTCCTAAACATTTCCCTCTGCTGCTGGCTGTAACCTTGGGTCCTGATAAGACAAGTGAACTCCTCGACTGGTCCTTCCTTAAGTACTAGTCCTAAGTTTTGCTGACACACTTGAGAGTCGGCAAGAGTCCGAGAGAGTTTCTGGGAGCTTCGAAAGATGATGTGAACTTTCCAAAAGAGCTGAATGACCAACAGTCACGCGCTAAGGACTCGTCATCCAGCTGGGACTGATAACATGTTGTTATGGGTCCACTCCGAGCGTAAGCTCAAAAACTTTGTTATTCCTTCCTGGAATAAATTATCTTGAGCCAAGAAGCCACGACTGTCACGACTTCTGCCGACGAAAGCGAGTATCACCGACACCGACAAGGTAAACACGCGTGGAGTCCAGCTTGGACTTGCGGGACCGACGACTCGTCAGTCTAAAGTTGACCACAGCTCTTTACCAGAACCAAGGCGGACGTCTTAAGGTAAAGGAGCAGCTGTTTGCTTGCTGGAGGTGTGATGATATCTTAGCTGGACGCGTACGGAAGAGTGTCATCTGGTTTCATAAATGCAAGATAAACTTCCTCTCTTAACCTCCCAATTCTTCTTAAATCTTTCCTCCTATCTTTTCTCTCAATCTAAGCTGGAAACTATTTTAAGCTGAAGAGCCCACAGACTAAATATGTTAACATCCAATATTGAAGTCTGTTGTGTTAAATTTAAGTGTGCTGACGTATTAATTTGAAAGAAAGTGAAATCATGTCAATCAAGTGTAATGGTGTTAATTTAGTTGATTCATTTTAAATAAATGATAGTGTCTCTTTGACATATCAAGCTAAGTTAACGTGTCCATTGTCACTCTATAGCTCTGTTTATGTATCCATCATAAAGATCACAGAAATATTGGGTAAACTGAAAAAGAAAAGAATCCGTGAATTTACTATTCAATCTGAATAAGTAAATTAATTAAGGTAAAGAGGTCAGTATTAATATTGACCTCCTCATAACCCCTTACAGTAGTCAGGGATACACCTAAGAGACCCTTTAGTTAGGTCTTTGTTCCTGTAGAACATTATACATGAGCAGTAGTAATTTTTAGTTCTGTTAAAGTTCAAGGTGTAGCCTTTTTTGGGACGGTCTAACTTTACCAGTTCTTTCCGTACAATTAGAGCTGGTTGATACGGTCCTCTCCTGGATCGTTGAATCAGCAAATTCCACACATAAGTGGGTTCCCCGTCCTCTGAGTCCGAGTCATTGTAAAGCGGGTCTCTGTCCCAGGACCAGCATGTTTTGATGATTTTTGCAGATTTTATATTATCTCTCCCTTTCCAGATATAATTTGGACACCTCACTTGATTTAATAATTCTCTACCTTTTCTTCTGCGATGAGATCCTTTGATGATTCTAACGCCCCGTCGTTCAGTTTTTAATTGTCCATTTTCTTGTTTATGTGCTTCCATTNCGAGTCATTGTAAAGCGGGTCTCTGTCCCAGGACCAGCATGTTTTGATGATTTTTGCAGATTTTATATTATCTCTCCCTTTCCAGATATAATTTGGACACCTCACTATTTGATTTAATAATTCTCTACCTTTTCTTCTGCGATGAGATCCTTTGATGATTCTAACGCCCCGTCGTTCAGTTTTTAATTGTCCATTTTCTTGTTTATGTGCTTCCATTTTTTCAGAAATGTCTTGCTGGCCCAAGCGTTCAGCACACTTCGCTTTTTCTCAATTTACTGGGTTGGGACTTTTCTGTATCTTCTTTATTGTCTTTGATCAGCTGTACCGTAGCTCCCACCGAGTACACTCCCTTGTATGGTGCCACGACCATCTGTACCGAGACTTTAATCCACTGGATGGAGTCAGGTCTTATGGGCGTGTCTACCCTTTGTGCAGCTGTTCTGGGAATCTGCCATCCTCGTTTGACAATTTACACAGTACTTCACCATAGTCCCCTCCCATTCACAGGTACAATCTTCTGGGCCTCTTTCACTCAATTCCCATTGTGTGAAGATCATTACTCTTGGTAAAACTGTGGTCCTACTTTTCCCACAAATAAAGGTATCCACCTTTACTGGCTTCAGTTGTACTCCCGTACATCTTTTCTTTTCACCTCAGCTCTAAGGGGCTTATTTTTTTCTATCTATTTTTGTTTCTTCGCCTCAGTTTTTGAGGGGCTCACAGTTTCATTTTAGTTTTTTTCTTCACCTCAGGTTTGAGGGGCTTACAGTTTCATATTGTTTTCTTCGCCTCAGGTTTGAGGGGCTTATCTTTTCATTTTTTTTCTTCACCTCAAGTTTTGAGGGGCTTATCTTTTCCTGGTCCTTCCCACCAAATGGGTAGGCCAGTAGGTTCCATGTTGACTTCACAACTGTTTTGCAGCTTGTTCCACTTGATCTTTTTCATTATACTGACAGGTATCTTCTCTTGGCGTACTCCGAGGTCTTCAGAGCCCTACCTGCCCAAAGCTCTGAGGTTGTTCGTTTTAAGATAACTCCCCCGCATATAGTGGCCATTCTACGATAGGGGAGCATGGTGCTTGGTTCATTTGGCCATAATCCGGTTTCTGGTTTTGAATTAGCTAGGAATTGGCTTCAGTTGCTCTATTTCTTGGATTCCCTTCTTTGTTAACACAATCGTGTTATTGTCTAATATTCTCTTCACTTTGTCTGTGGCGTTGTATTTTGGCTACACTGCAACTGTTGATGGGTGATCCTGTGATCTGACCCATACCTTTTGTCCAACCTCAAATGAAGTGTTGGAGGCTGGTTGTTCCTCTTTAACCTTGAGGCCCCGCTACTTTCCAGCGTGTTAAATTGACGTTGGTTAAGCTCCTCACTGGGAGAGGGTCTTCCAGCTCGACGCCTGTCATTCAAGGGTTGCCTTACTTCCACATTTTTAGTGCTCCATTCTTTGGTATTTAGCATTTTTAGCTATCCAATTTTTGGGCTAAACATGTGGCTCTTTCTGCAACTTTGTTGGCTTGAGGCGTGGGGGGCAGTGAGTAAACGCATCACCCCAAAAGTCTGATACCAGTGATCCACTTGTGCGTTGTGACAGTGTGTCCCATCATCAGTTCTCAGTTCCTTCGTAAAGCCCAACGATCTACAGAATTGTTTCAGCTTGATAGCAACACCGTTGCCTTCTTGTTTTTCTTATTGTAAACAAGTGCCACCTGTGACACCTGTTAGTTTGTTCATCCACTCGGTCGTCCTGAGTTAGTATTGACCAAATACCACACAGTCCTGCAGTACCTTGCGAATTTGCATCATTGGAATCCAGAGCTCCTGATTCTCCAACTCCTCTTGTGTTTAGGTTTGTACGCCTGCATGACCTAGCCTTTCATGCACGCCACGCACAACCTCTAACACGTACTCTCTTGTGGGACCCTCAGCCTGCCGGGGTTTGTTCCCACTTCTCGATGACAAAACGATATTTCTCTGTTGCACATAAGATCCACTTCTTCATTGCCCTGCCAGTAATTCCTTTCTTCTTAGTGTGGGACTTTTGGTGCTCCAACTCCAACTTGTAGATTCAGCTTGATTCCAGCTATTTTCTTCCACAAATCATGGTGAGTCACCACTTTTCCCTTAGCACTTTCAAATCTATTTTCTTCCCAAATGGATAATCCTTCGTCAAGGCTTATGCACAGTGATTACTGTTGGTCACTACTCGTGATGTTTTTATTTTTCTGTGAGTTAGTTCAAGCAATCCTTCCAGTACTGGCATAACTTCTCCAGTCAAAGCACTTCCTAGCACTCTCTTCCCTCTATGGGGTGTACAGTTTTGGACCTAGATTTCCACAGTCGTTTTTTGAATCTAGCCACAGAGGCTGACTTAATGATTTGCTTCAACTTCTCTTTCCCAGCCAGGGAGAAGTCACTCTCATTGACTCTTTGTTCTGTTACTTGGGGGATATTTTCACAGGTTTTTGTACGGTCCTGTTTGCCAATTGAACTGTAAGGTGTTATATTGTTTTTAGGTTTCTGCGGGTCACAGACACCTCTTGCCTCAGAGCCTATCGGGTAAGGTTTTCCATCCACTTTGGCATAGATTTCAACACCGTCCTAATAAGCGTTATCTAGGGTAACCCGCGACCTTTCGGCCATTATTTAGCTGGTCCCCCATCCCTTCTCAGTCGGAATTCATGAAGGGCCTTTCTTTCATCAGGGGTCATTTTAGCATAGTCTTTTCAAGGCACATAGTCGCCCCATCTTCGAGGTGTTGTGTTAGTTGTCTCGGCTTGAAATCTCCTTTGTTGTTGGTTTTGTTGTTGGGGAGCCTTAGGGGCTGCTTTTGGCTGGGTTGGGTTTTGTTTCATCCCGTTTTTTTTCTTTTTATCTCAACACTGTTGTTCTAGGTCACCAGACTTTACTGCTTGATCGATCCGGAGGACTAAGGTCTCACCGGGCATCCCAATGAAGGTCACTTCTCTCTTACTTCCCCTTACTACCACTCTCAGAGCCCCAACATCTCTTTCTTGAGGAACTGTTGGTCCGAGTCGATTCCAGACTGATGTGAGGTGTTGTCCTTGATGTGAGGTGTTGTCCTTGATCCATGCGTGCTTTTGCCTGTTGGATTTGAGTATCCTCCGTCGTGGTAGTAGATACCAGCTCAGGTTTTGTTTCAGTTGGATCGTTCATTTTGGACTGGTCCACCAGTCCTATTGGTGCCACACCCGTGGTCATTTTCCATTTTTGTCGTTTCGAGTCGGTATGTTTTCAAAACCTCCAGACTTTATGTCCCGGTACCTGGGATGAAAACAGACCTGCTGCTAACTTACTCTAAACCATGGTCAGTAGTCCTTAGTAAGCCCTCTTTACCCTACCACTACCCAGTGGTGTTCAGCTGGTAGTTAGTCCAGCCACGCTACAACTCCTCTACCCTAGGATAGTTGTGGTTTGGCGCTTGTCAGTCCCCTGACATACGCTTTTGTCTCTTGAGTTCTTTATTCTTCAAAAATGCCCAAGGTCGCATCGAGCCCACCCAGGCAAGTCTAAATATGCCCATCCAGGGACACGTTGGGCGCCACAACTCCTCTATCCTAGGAGAGTTGTGGTTTGGTGCTTGGTCAGTTCACTGACACACGCCTTGTTATCTTGAGTTCGTTATGCTTGAAGCACGTTGGACGCCATGTCCATTCTACGCGAGTGAGGCAGCCGCAGGACCTTGCATCAAGTCCTCACTCCAGCCTACTCCAGTAACGGTTCCTTTAACTTTTATCCCTGCACACTAGTATTACCCAATGTGTCCGGAAAGTTAGGATTAAGGCTGAGACGAGGTAATTCACCCAGACTGTTTACTGTCTCCGATCTGCACGTCATATCCTCGTTTCACTCCGTAAATGGACCCACTTAGCAGTATGGAGTTAGATCATACCTCACGGAGAAACATGCATTAACGACAGCTATACCTCTTGTAGATAGCGATTGTTATCTGCCTGGTTAGCTTTAGAACCTAGGAAAATAAGGTTCTAGGATATTGTTTTACCCTTGCAACTAATAAAACCATTCAAAACCTCCAGTGATATTGTTATTATCTTTGAACCATCACTTAATTGTTGTTATCCTTGAACCATCACTTAATTGTTGTTATCCTTGAACCAAGTTTCCCATCATTTAATATCACATGACTCAATGAAAAAATCCAAATTTATACGTTTTATGTTTCTTTAATTAATAGTTGCAGGGGGTAACGGCATAAGCACTTCTTACTACAGAAAATATTTCATCAGGTTAAATTATTGGCATTTCAGAGAGTTAAATGTTTTAACAACTCACCAAAGGTGTCTTCCACACGCTAGGCTTTAAGGTGCTTTCAGCTCAATTTAATTTATTTGCAATCCAATGAATAATTTGTATAATCTCCAAAAATGTTGGTTTATTCTACAATAATCAGATTCCAATTGAATATGTTTAATCCATCCAGGTAATCTTGTTGTGTTCCAACTTGTGTTTTTATTTCCACCAGGAAAACTTGTTTTATAATCCCATATGTAGTCTCGTTGTGATCGGTCAGGGATTTTCACTCCAATAGATTGAAGAAATCTTCTTTGTTTTAATCCCACATAGGAAAAGCTTGTGTTTTTAATCCTCCAGGAAACTTTGTTTTATAATCCCATCAGGAAATCTTGTTGTTTTTCTACAGAAAAACCTCCAGGTGATTCTGTTGCATTCCAGTCAGAAAAGTTTGCACTTCTAGCAGACTGAATAAGTCTTCGTTGTAATTCCACATAAAAACCTCCAGGTAATTCTGTTGTGTTCCACTCAGAAGTCTGCACTCCAGCTGACAGGCTTTGCTCCTGTCATGTTTCCTGTTGGTTCCTTCTCATCCCTGCGTCTCCTTCCCTGTCAGATGTCCAACAGGTGTTCAGTGTTTAGTTGATTACTTTGGTCTGTATTTAAAGTGCGACTAAACCCAAAATTAACTTTTTTTAGCTGATAAACTCCCTAGAATGTGTTTAAAATGTTTTCTAGCACTATGGCTGTGTTTATTCTCACATAATTGTGCACATCTGTGTAAATTGGCAATATTAGGCAATATTTGGTCTAAATATATGTTTACGGTAGTTCTATGGGTTGAACTGGTGGATTACACCTTAATTTTCTTATTTGTGCAAACGCTCATGTGTGGCATGTCTGCTCATGTGTGATGTCACACAGGTGGTTCAAGTAGAGCCAATCCCCTACAGAGATGAGAAGTGCATACCTTATATGGAAATGCTACATTTCACTCCTGACAAGCGGTTTTATTTTTCTTTTCATTTTCATTTTTGTAGGCCTTTGGTTTTGGATGGAATGGATGGAATGGATAAATACATCAACATGTTTATTCTTTGTTGTTGCTTGGTGTATGTTGTTGGCTAGAGGTTTAATTTGTTTTAGGTTGTTGCAGGTGGAGGCGTGAACAAAAGCACAACTCTACCTCAACCCCTCCTTGTCTCTCGACACACCCCTTTTCAGGGAGATTATTGAAGGAGGAGTTACCATCTCAACCTGGGTTTAGTCTCACTTTAAGTGTGGATTCAGGTCTTTGCATTTGTCGGGTCATAGTCATTTTCTCCCTAATGTCTGGTGGAGCCATGAAACACTTCCTCATCATTTTGTGAGTAGCTGCTGCACTGTCAGCCTTTTGTTTTCATTATTAAAGTGTTTATTATTTTACACTCTCCGTCTTCGAGTCCTGTTCTGCCTGCACTCTGGGTTTGCTTGCTCACCGGAACCGAAGCATGATATTAGGTCGGGTCATAATATCACGCTTCGGTTCCGGTGAGCAAGCAAACCCAGAGTGCAGGCAGAGCAGGACTCGGAGATGGAGAGTGTAAAATAATAAACACTTTAATAATGAAAACAAAAGGCTGACAGTGCAGGAGCTACTCACAAAATGACGAGGAAGTGTTTCATGGCTCCACCAGACATTAGGGAGAAAATGACTATGACCCGACAAATGCAAAGACCTGAATCCACACTTAAATACAGACCAAAGTAATCAACTAAACATTGAACACCTGTTGGACATCTGACAGGGGAGGAGACGCAGGGATGAGAAGGAACCAACAGGAAACATGACAGGAGCAAAGCCTGTCACAAGCAAACTGGACAAATCTTTGTTTAATCCCACCAGGAAATCTTGTTTAATAATCCACCCAAGTAGTTTTGTGTTTTAATCCTAACAAAAAGGAAGAATTGGTAATTCAGGCTTTAATCTATTCAAGACCTGTTGTGCGACGTTGATTAACAAAACTTTCGAAGCGATGTTCCCTTAGCTCAAAACAAGCAGTTTTTCCAAGGCTGGGGTCTTGCATTTCAGCAAAAGCAGCTTTTATCTACTCCAGTAGATTGAAGAAATCTTCTTTGTTTTTTTAATCCCACAGAAAAACCTCCAGGTAATTCTGTTGTGTCAAAAATCCCAGTTTTAATCCATCAAAACTGTTGCATTCCACAAAAAATCTAGTAATCCTTTTAGGCAAATCAATTATTCCACAAAAGTGTTATATCTCGAAGCAGGCTTTCTGCGATACTGACGAACAAGGCTTCAGAAGCGGTGTTCCCTTAGCTTAAACAAGCTGATAAGCCAAGACCCGTCAGAGCAGATCCCGATACCGCAAAGAGCACTCCTTTTGTCCAGGAGAAAACTCTTTTTGTATTAATCCAATCTTCTTAAAGTATCCAGCAAATTCAAATAATTTTTCATGACTTCAGCAACTTCAGCAAATTGTATTCCATAATTATTGTTGAATCTAATCAAGAGATGTTGTTTTGTTCCACAAAAAACATTTTCAGATCAGGAAAAATAGTATTCCACAAAAAAGCAGCTTTTAATCCATCATTGAGTTCTGCGGTGCTGATGAAGAAGCCCTTCGAAGCAGGTAGAAGATAAGAAAGTACACCGTGTTCCCATCTACGTAAACAGCCTCGCGGCGGTCCGTCGGCGCTCAGCTTTCCCAAAATTCATTTAATTTTTCACCAAACAAAGTTATCCTTGTGACTGACTTTTCTTTATGCAGAAAGAGGCTTTTTGCTGTTTATAATAATATTAATATAAATTTAGTTGTGGGTAAAACTGGGAAAATATCCTACCTTTTTTTGTCAGAAAGTGCCACAAGGGATTTCCAAAAGAATAGGAAATTATTCCATCTCTGACGCCAGTACAAATTGTGAAGAAATAAAAATATTCTAGGCTGAGGAAAAGGGTCTCTTTATCCAAAAAAAATCCCTTTTTAGAAAATCCTTATTTCTTCTGTTCGGCTTCCAGAGAGCGTCAGTCCATAATCCACAAGAATTCTTCAGAAGTCGAAAACTTAGCAACTCAGCCTTGTTCACCAGCCTTATTTATAGTCAAAATGGGGGATTTTAGCCCCCACTTACAGACGGCTATGTCACTTTGTTGCTCCTTCATTGGTCAGTGTTAACACTATAATATGTATAATAATGTAATGTTTTACACCTCGTCCACCCTCTGGACAGAGTTTGGTGACATAAATTCCTAAATCCTTATTTAGTAGCTGTGAGATCATGACTTCCGACAGCTGTTCAGCTCTCACCCCTCCCTTAGCATGAAAACTCTGGTCACCTTTCATCTATTTTTCTTCAACCTTTACCTACATTTGTGGAAGAACACCTTTTAGCGTGCTGTGGATCTTAAAAGAAAACATATAAATCACATCACTATACTCACAATACTATAATCATACATCTTCAGTTAATTATATGACACACACTGTGACACACACTTCATTTAATTCATTGCATGTTTGAATTTCTTTGTTGTAAATGCTTAAAAAACTCTTTCTTGCCCTTTTTAACAGGCCTTGAATGAACAAACTCTCCGTTCTTGCAGCCTCTCTTCTGCTCTGATAAAAGGCCTCAGTTTTCCTGCAGCAAGTGTTATCTCCTTTGACCCATTTCTGTCCAGAGAGACCTGCTTGAGTACATGTGTTATTATTATTATTATTATAACTCCTTGTGTGTTTCTCTGTGTGCACGCTTATGTCTTGATAAGAAGCCTCATCTGTCTGCAATAACGCTTTGCTTCTGAATGTTTTAGTGTGGATCCTATAATTATTATTATTATTATTATTTTGTTAAAATAATTTTTGTTACTTTTAAACAGTCCTTGAAGCAAAAAGCAAAAACTACCTTTTACAGTGACTCTTTTCTGCAGTTGTGTGAAAAAGTATTCATTTCTTGTTCTGATTAGAGGCCTCTGCTCAGTCTGTAACAAGTGTTGTGCTCAGACCTCAGGTCTCAGCTGTTCTTATCTGCTCTGGAATGTAGCATAGAGCTGAAGTGTGTGTCAAAGCTGCTGAGTTTTAGCAGCTTGGTTCAAAAATGCTTTGATTCAATAAAAGGTTACATTTAAAAAACTCATCTACAGCTTTTCCNAAAAAGTATTCATTTCTTGTTCTGATTAGAGGCCTCTGCTCAGTCTGTAACAAGTGTTGTGCTCAGACCTCAGGTCTCAGCTGTTCTTATCTGCTCTGGAATGTAGCATAGAGCTGAAGTGTGTGTCAAAGCTGCTGAGTTTTAGCAGCTTGGTTCAAAAATGCTTTGATTCAATAAAAGGTTACATTTAAAAAACTCATCTACAGCTTTTCCCCTCTCCAACTGCGAGGAAGTGCACAGCCCTCACTCTGAACAGACCCGAGTGTGTGTGTGCGCACGTGCACATGTTTGCACCCACGTGCGTGTGGGTGTGCGTGTGTGGGCGTGCGTGTGTGTGCATGTGTGTGTGCGTGGTTGTGCGCACACTGGTTTAGGAAGAGGCTGTGTGTATGTACATGGTAAGGCCTGCTGTTTTGAGCCAGTGTGTGTGTGTGACCTCGTGTCTGCATCACTCAGTCTTATTCTTTATAGCACAGGGTCAACTGAAAATGCCATACAATAACTCAAAGACAGTTTACTAAAATACAAACAAAGCCTAAAAATAAAAACTACATGTCTTATATGTCTGCTTATGAGTTTAAAATGCCATAAAAATTAAACTAATCTTGGGTCAAACACCAAGGGATAAAAAGTGTACCATCAAATCTTGCTCTCAGCCCTGTGCCAAAGGCAACTTACCATGTGTTGTGTTGGTGTTTTATGTGTGTATATGTGTTGTAAAGGTTTTGCAGCAGTATAAGTCTGTTTTCAACATAAAAGTCCTGCATACTTCGACAGATCTAATATAGAGTTATTCACGGATAAAATTATGGAGTTACTAGTAAAGAGCAGATACAAGAAAGTTTTTTTATGTGGTGACCAATATTTATCTCGGAAACAAGACTGATTCAAATAACGTCAGTACATTCATAAATTCAATGTATAGTATTAATTTATTTCTGTTGATAACAAATCCAACAAAAATCGCAACATAGTTCTACAATAATTGATACTATCTTTACAAATAAAACAGATGATAATGTAATAAGTGGGATTTTGATGACTGATCTAAGTGATCATTTACCAGTTTTCACAATTTACAATAAAGATGATATAATTACAAAAACAACTATAGAGAAGAAAATAAAAATAAACACATCAAGTAAAGCATCAAATAGACTAAAAAATGATCTAAAAAACAAAATTGGAGTGATAGGTTTGTTGAAGATGTGAACAAAGCATACAATGAGTTTATGAACATTTTGAATGTTTTGTATAAGAAAATTTGTGTGCAAAAAATTATACTAAGAAAGGTATTGTTGATCAACCATGGATGAAAACAGGATTAAGAAATGCATGCAAAAAAAGAATCATTTGTATTCTTGTTTTTTGAAATATAGAACTCATGAGGCTGAAAACAAATACAAAAGTACAAAAACAAATTAGTTGGAATTATAAAAAAACAAAAGAGGGAATATTATAATGAACTACTAAAAAATAGTGAAATGAAAGCAACATGGAGAGTAATAAATAGTATTCTAAATAAACACAAAAATAAAACTAGCTTGTCACAGCATTTTGTGAAAAGTGGTGATGAAATACATGATGACAATGAAATTGTTAATACATTTAATAACTATTTTGTGAATGTAGGATCAAACCTTGCAAAAACAATTCCAAAAGTTGATAAAAATGTGAGCTACTTAAAAAAAGTCATAAAATACTATGTTTCTACATGAAACTGATAAAGATGAAATTCATTCAACCTTTATTTAGTCAGGTAAATCTTATTGAGCCTCGAGGGCTCATTTATCGAAAGCGACCTGCTACAAACTAAAGAATGATTAACAGCAATGATACAAATACATTAAACAATAAAACAAAAGAAAAAGTAGCAAAAAGTAGCAAAAACATTATAAGGTAAATGTACAAAATCAAAAACAGGAACATATCTGCATTGGTTTTTGCCAGGATTCCAACAGATTCTGAAAACCATTTAGAGAAGTCAAGGTCGAGAGCTTCA
This sequence comes from Garcialebias charrua, assembly GCA_038048925.1. Taxonomy (NCBI): domain Eukaryota; kingdom Metazoa; phylum Chordata; class Actinopteri; order Cyprinodontiformes; family Rivulidae; genus Garcialebias; species Garcialebias charrua. The sequence goes on along the minus strand of JBBPBX010013198.1, from coordinate 5,576 downwards.
GATCTTTTTGTAAGATATTCCATGAAGCAGGAGCAGAATAGGAGAAGGCCCTTTTTCCAAGTTCAGTCCTCACTGACGGAACACTGCAGGTAATCATGTCCTGAGAGCGCACACTGTAGCTGCACTCACGTAAAGACATGTAGGAGGAGATGTATGAGGGCAGCAGACCAAGAAGTGATTTAAAGATGAAAATGTACCAGTGGAAGAGTCTGCGTGAGGTTAATGATGTCCAGTTAACCAGTGAATACAGGGTGCAGTGGTGGGTACGATAATCACAGCCAGTTATGAATCTTAGTGCACCATGATAGACAACATCCAACATCCGCAGGGTGCTTGTAGGAGCATTCATGTAGAGAATGTCACTGTAATCAATGGAGGGAAGGAAAGTCACAGATACAAGGCGTTTCCTAGCATTCAGTGTTAGACATGACTGATGAATATGACTGATGAAATAATGATGGTAACTGAAAAATTTGCTGATAAAAGATCCTAGGACTGGTATGATATGGATATATTGGTTGTAAAATATATAATGTATCATGTTATCGAACCGTTTACATGTATTTGTAATTTGTCCTTTTCATCAGGTATTTTCCCTGACAATATGAAAGTAGCTACTGTTGTCCCTATTTTTAAAAATGGTGATAAATGCGTATTCAATAATTACAGACAAATATCTTTGTTACCACAATTCTCTAAAATTTTTGAAAAACTATTTGTGATTAGATTAGACAAAGTTCTTGAGGATCATAACATTTTAAGTGACTGTCAATATAGTTTTAGATAAAAAATTCTACATCCATGGTTCTTATGGAATTAACTGAACAAATTTCCACAGCAGTTGATCAAAAACAACATTGTGTAAGTTTATTTGTTCATTTAAAAAAAGCTTTTGACACAGCTGATCACACCATTCTCATAGAGAAGTTGAACAAGTATGATATTGGAGGTCAGGTGTTGCAGTGGGTATAGCTACTTGGAGGACAGAAGGCAGTTTGTACAAATAGATAATACATGATCAAACCTCTGCAAAATCACATGTGGAGTCCCACAAGGCTCTAAACTAGGATCTAAGCTGTTTATTTTGTATGTAAATGATTTGGCAAAGGTGTCTGTATTTCTGCAGTGTGTTCTTTTTGCTGACGATACCACCTTTTTTGTGTTGTTAGTGATTTGAAACAAATGTTTGAGTTGCTAAAAAAGGAGATTGTAAAATTACAAACTTGGTTTAGGTTAAACAAGGTATCACTGAACTTAGACAAAACTAATTATATGTTATATACAATGCTGGGCAACGCTAATCCAAAAATTAGTTTCACTATTTCTAAAGCACTAATTAATTAATTTAGGTCCGCAATTTCAAAAGCACTAATGTCTTATGAAAATTAGGGGAAGCTAAATTCTAAACCGCTAATTAAATTCAACAATTGCTAGCCAACAAGTTATGCAATATTTGCACTAGACTGCCAACTAGCGGTGCATGAACTGTTATACACCTTTATCCTACCTCTTACGTCACAGCAGCAGCTTCCCATTAACTCCTCCTGACCCACCTGGATATTTACAGTCCTGGACAGAAGAAACATCACAGTTGGCAAAAAGAGCAACAAACATTAAAAAAAAAACTTTACATGTATTAACAGCTGCACGTACAAATTATATTCTTCATTACACATGCACATACTTTGTATTTATTTTTTTAGATTATCCTATATCTGTTAAGCACCTTGGTCAATGCAAGGCATTGCAGGAAGGTGCTATACAAATAAAGTTTATTACATTATTATTATTATAACTTCAATTCAAAGACCACATCAACAGTACAGGTAAAATTAAAGTTAGAGATCAAGTTTTAAAGTGCACTTCCAAGTTGTATCCAAGTTTAATTCATATAAGAGTCAATTAAGCTTAATTTACTTCAATATTGTTTCAAAAAACAAATAGTAATTTCTTTTTTGTTGCGCAACCGAAAAATAAATTAAACCAATTCCAAAATTCTATAGGCAGTCAACAGATTTAATGAAAAGTAACTAAAATGATCCTAAAAGGATGAAATTACAAAAATCAAAGGATTTATTTAATACTTTACGTACATATATTCTATTCGGCCACGAAATTAACAAAATGAGAATGATCTTTTAATCCCTAAGACCACTTTTAAATCTCAAAAACAAACGACTCACCGTTGAGTGGTGGACACAAAACACACAATACAATCCTCCGGCCGCGTTAATTTGGCTTGAAACAGCGGGGTTCTCTGCGGATTTATGAAGAAACCGAGCGCAAACAGCTAGCCTTAAATGTTAGCACCCGAGTTCACCTCTGACCCGGAAGATGTCAAGATGGAATAGTCCATTTTTAGTAGGGGGATACAGAAATCGACCGGTTTTTGTATTGCGTTTTTAATGATCGTTTTCATCGTAGCTATAATTATTTTTATGTTAAATGTACATTAACAAGCATGAGCAATGTTAGTGATGTAGGTGACTGGCCGGGGCGGGGGGCCCTTGCTGATTTGGGACCCCAAGCAACGGCATCATTTGCCTGCATGGTAGATCCGCGTCTGTTCTCCCCTCTGCTCCCTCCCCCTCCAACCCTCCCTCCTCTCTGTTCTTTACGGCGAGGGAGCAAGGGAGAAAAAGGTAAAACAAGCATCTACGGAGCCAGCATAAGAGCCTGTAAATAAGTTTATTCGTTTTTACTGATATATAATTAGTTATTAGCGGTACTGCATTTTAAATAAAAATAGCACAAATCCGCTTATGAATTATAAAAGTTAGTCACTCCGTTGTTACGCTGACAAAAACGTTAGGCCCGTTGTAAGCGGATTAGCGGATTAGCGCATTAGCGGTCCCTGGCGTTCATTTGCCCACCTTTAGTTATTTAGTAATGAAAAAACTGATTATTTTTCTATCACAATAGATGGTGTTGAATTAAGTAGAGTGGGTGAGGTGAAGTTCTTGGGTGTAATTGTTGATGACAAACTGTCATGGAAAAAGCATATAAATTCTGTTAAAATTAAGTTATCTAAATCTATTGCAGTACTGTACAAACTAAAGGATCTGTTGAATGATAAGGCTCTTTATTTGCTGTATAATACAATCTTCGTTCCTCATTTAATTTACTGTCTGGAGGTTTGGGGTAAAGCTTGTAAAACTATAACAAACTCTATTTTTATTTTACAGAAAAGAGCGGTGAGAATTATTTCTAGAAAACCTTATTGTCATCCATCAAATATATTATTTAAACAACTGAAAGTACTGAAGTTTTATGATTTGGTGGACTGTAATATTTTCAGAGTCAGAGTCAGAGTCAGAGAGTCTTTATTGTCATTTGCACCGCATGTAGTACATGTGTTGAAAACGAGATTATGTACACAGGGTCCCAGTTACATCCAACAACAAATGCAAGAGAAAAACAATAATAACATCTAGGATTAACTAAGAGAGACATCAGCTAGTAATACACTAAGCCCTAATGTAGTAGAAAAACATCATTATAAACAGCAGCACGAACATGAGCAGATGGTCACAGATGAACGCAGCAACAAGAAACAGATCAGCATCAGCATGATGTGACATTTTGCAGTGTTTATTCTTATTATTTATTTATTCATGAGTCTGACAGCCTCAGGGTAGAAGCTGTTCCTCAGTCTAGTGGTTCTACATTTGATGCTCCTCAACCTCCGTCCCGAGGGGAGTGGTGCAAAGAGTGAGTGTGCTGGGTGAGTGAGGTCTTTCATGATGCAGGTGGCTCTTTTCCTGCATCTGGAGGTGTAGATGTCTGTGATGGTGGGGAGACTGACTCCAACAGACTTCTGTGCAGCCTTCACCACTCTCTGTTGGTAATGTATAGGGCTCATAAGGATATACTACCCTCAAATGTTCAAATGTGTTTCGTCAAGAGAAAAAGCTGCTACAGTCTAAAGGGAACTGAAATTTTTGCAAAGCCAAGGTATAGAACTAGTTTGAAGGGGTGGTTTTTTTCAATACAGGGAGTGGATTTGTGGAATGTTTTGGGAAATGATGTTAAAGATGTTAACTCTGTTATTATGTTAAAAAAAAAAGCAAAACTAAACTGTTAACTAAATAGCCTACTAAAGCTTTTAGTTAAGTGTTTAATGTACTAATTATTTGTTGATTGTGAAAACTTACTATTTTGCTTTGTTATTTATGGAAGATTATTGTTTGAATTGATTGTTTGAACTTGTTTTTTGTTTTGAAAAAAGGGGCGGACAAAATAAGATTTCTTCTTCTTTCTGCCACCTTTCATTTCATATATTCTTTCACAAATTTATGATTTTTTTTTATCTTTTGGGTTTTAATGTAAAATGAATAAAAAAATAATTAAGAAAAGATAACAACAATTTGGGGTCAGGCTGACTCTGCTTAACTTCTGTCTACTGCTCTATTGGTACGTCTCAATGGCAACTCCAAACAGCCAAATTTTGTGGTCAGCATCACCGGGCCAAGCTTGTGGCTTCTCCAAGGTCGATTCCTTCCCTTCAGTGACTTTCAGGAGCCGCAATTGGCCTGCGATTCTCAGATATTGCATCCAGCTTACAGCTCAGCTCACACAACATCTGCATCTGAGTGCTTAAGACTTGGTGCATTCCCTCACAAAAGTTGGGCAGCCTTACAATGGCCAGAAAAGCTGCTGACGTTTTATGTAATTGTCGATATGCCAGGTAACTGCCAACTCCAAAAAGCAGTAATCCAGTTATCATAAATCCAATTTTGTATGTGTCTTCTACATCCTCAACGGACAATACAGACAGGCACACAGCCCTTACCATTTACAGGTATTGAATCTGATGTTTGTTACATATATCATTTGACGTGTTTAGATTAATGAAATGTAGGTTATTCACAGGTGGATAATATTTAATAATTGTGTGGCTTCTGGGGATAATGACCAAAGCTTCAAAGCCAAAAGACTGAGCACCCATGCACCACATTCCAATTTTACAACTTAAAAAAAAGTAAAAGATCATGAGGGAGCTGTACCCTGAAGCCCCGCGATAAATGAAAACTGTGAAGTAGGGCTACAGTAGTCCAAGTTCAAGTTTAAGTTCAGAAAACTTTATATTAAGGCTTTAGAAGCCCTTCCCACACTCTTGCAATGTTCTAAATTCTTAAACCTGTGCCATTTTAACAACATACATAACAAAATTTTACTCGCTAGCTCCGCAGAACAGCAACAGCTCTAGTTCCGGTCCAACTCAGTTCTATTCCGACTCGGTTTGTTTCTGCAGACCTACCCTGCAGCAATGAAGCACACAGATCAGTCCTAAACTCTTAAACCTACTCATTTTAACAACAAGCTACATGTAAGTATATAGAGACACTGAATTTTACTTACCAGGCTCTTCAGAACGGGGACAGCTCAGTTACAGTCTGACCCAATGAATGAAAAAAGTCCAGATGCAGCATGACTGAAGCCCACCGTCCCATTCAGCTTGATGTGCAGGAGCAACCAGCACCACATGACCAGAACCAGGCTGAAGCCTGCAGCCTTCTGTTGCCTGCAGCTCCCAGGATTCGGGTCACACTGAGTCCAGATCAACTGCAGCCCAG
>JBBPBX010013197.1:40265-52769 GCA_038048925.1 Garcialebias charrua | reverse complement strand
TATATGTGTGTGTGTGTGTGTGTGTGTGTGTGTGTGTGTGTGTGTGTGTGTACACACACACTAGAACCTTTAATGTATTTTTCTTTTTCACTTTGGCATCTTCCTTCTATTTCCTTCACTGCATATGACGGGAGGTGCGGAGACGCGCGCGTGATCAACTGACCCATCTATCCATCCATTTTATTTACTTGCTTCTTCCTTTTCGGGTAGCGGGATCACTGGTACCCATGTCTAGTCATCACTGTGCGAGAGGTGGGGGACACCCTGGACAGGTCACAAGTCCATTTCAGTTTTTCCTTTCCACTGTCGCCTTCATGCTTGCTCAAGATGAAAGTTCTGCGATGGAGTTAAACTCAAAGTAGACTGCTCCTCAGATAAATAGTGTTAACTTATTATTTTTATGTATGAATGTTCCTGTTCAGTGGTCGGCGATGACTTCTGCTGTGACTTGGTGCTATATAAATAAAATGAATTGAAAAAAAAAAGATAACATTTATTTATGTATATATACTGTATAATAGAATGGCATAGGGTTTGCACTGAAAAGAGCCGAGCTTTAATAATTTTAAGGAAAAATATCCAAGCTGATGTTATAATGAAACCGACCCTTAAGCACAACATTTCACCATCTAACCCCTCTTCTTCTTATCATGACATAACTTCTGTTCTGTGAAGAACTGTGCCGTTGAATTAAAACCAGATCAAACTCACACAGCTCCCCTCTCCTCGTGTGACACACAGCCTTGTACACACACGTCTTTGTCGGACCGTTCTTTGTGAACTTGTACCTTTTCAGGGAGTCATTCTTTCTCTCTGTGGGACCACCAGAGAGTTAGGGAGGCTGCCAAGTCAGACTCTGGCACTAATTGGCTACACTATTAGACGCCCACAGAGCTAGACGCCCACAGAGCCACACTTTGACTACAGAAATGAGCTCATCAGTGTGAGGATGGAGATCGGGCACCGAGCCCACGAGAACGTATGAGACAGGGGAAAGCAGGGCCAGACAGTTTTCTAATTAGTGGTCTCTGAACATGAGAAACCTAGCAAAGCACTTCAAAATCCTCAACGCTGTAGGACTCATACATTCCTACACACACAATAAACCCCCCAATGGCACTGCTACTTAATAGGTTGGATTGTGTTTGTGGCAGAGGTTGGAGGGAAGAGGGTCTTTTGTTTGATGCACTTGAGCTACTTTGATTGACAGCAGGGACAGGAAGTGAAGGCGTGGAGGCTTAACGTGGAAAAGAGCTTTTCTCTCCGCTCTGCCTCAGATTAACATGCTCCTCAATCTCTCCAAATACCTCTTGTCCTCCTTTGTGCTTCCACTCGGCTCACTGCATCTTCCCGTCCACTTATATCCATTTTGATCACTCAAGTAGTTATTTTCAGGAAGTTTGTGATGGCTTTCTGTCACCCCCCTTTTGCCTTTCCCTCTTCCTGAAAAGCCAAAAATCAAGTTACTCAGGGCACTTGAGGAGCAGAGACGACTGCTTTATTATTGTGTTAATAAAATGGAGCGACTGAATCTGCTATTAGCATAAGACAGGGCTTTAAACTCACCCAGAGTTATTTATACCTGGAATGCAACATATTTATGGGTTAATTGTCGTTTTATTATCAATAAGCTTCTTGGAGACAGCCCTTTGGTCAGATTAATCAAATCTGTATATTCCTGGCAAGTCACTTCAGCTCTATCTTCAGAGCCAAAAATGAAAATGTACAAAGAAAAAAAGAACAGCATAACAAGCCAACCCTAATTATAGGATTTATCAGAAAGTAAAGTCTTGAGTCCAGCTTAAAACTGGACAATGTGTCAGCCCTACGAACAGAAACTGGAAGTTGGTTCCACAAGAGTGGAGCCTGAAAGATCTTCCTCCCATTCTGCTTACAGCCAAGGACAAATCCAAAGAGTCCTGAAATGATGAAAGAATGTTTGTTCAGCTGAGCCTCTCTGATAAGTCCATGGAAGTTCTTCTTCAGTAGGAGGAGCGCGAGGCGTAGAGCCATCAAGTTTATAAAACTTCCAGGTGGTTGAGATGAGATGGCCTGGAGCCGAATTCAGATACACACGATTGTTTTGGGGACAGGCAGAATTTTAATGGCATCTACCTTGAGTCTGTGTTGGTCCACTCGATTCCGAAACGTCCAAATTACATGGCCACACCAATGGACCGTGCCTGAGAATAATCCCCAAGGTCTGATCCATCCTACCAAAAGCATTTGAGTCTGGGTGCTCAAAGCACGAACCAAGCTATCATACAAAGCAAGCAGTCTGATCAGGTCCAAATTTGCTGCAGACGACTTCCTTGATTGTAGATAAACCAGGATCCAACTGAATCCAAAAAGCAGGAACCAGTTATCATAAATCCAATTTTATACGTGTCCTTAAAAATCTGCAAATAGCAGCAGATAGGCACACCATCAAGTCTTCCAAGTCGATGAAATATCCAGCTGCGTGCGTTCCAAAAGGGCAAATCGGCTTGCCTAAAGCCTGTTTTCTCTTCAAAGAAATGTTATCAATTGTGCTGCAGGACCAACTGACCAAATCCATAAATTATGATTCGGAAGATTTTGTAGAAGAGAGGTTCTAAAGCAGTTTCACATACAGGACAGAGCAAAAGCAAAATGGAGGAGACATGTGCCCTTGACGATCGAGAGCAAGTGTTGAATTCAAAGTGCTCTATTAGGAAAATATGGAACAATAAGATCTCAAATATAAGATGGAGCTAGGTTGTTGAGAGCTTTGTAGGCTATAAGTAAGATTTTGAATTCAATTCTGAATTTGACAAGGAGCCAATGGAGAGAAGCTAAACAAGACATTATCTCTCCTGCCATTGTCTCCTGAAAGAAGGAACCCTTCAAACGTGAGCAGTGTGAGGAATGGACCAAAATATGTGTAAGCAGGTGCAGAAGCTTTAGAAAGGGTTACAGAAATCCCTCAATATTGCCTCAAAAGGTTGTACAACAAAATTGTTAGCAAGGTGCCATCTGTTTTGTCAATGTTGGTTTATTTAGGCTTTTTTTTTTTACTTTGTTGAACCAAATTTAAAAAAAAGACTGACACAGTTGATTTTGTCTTTTTTTAATCCGTTATTACTTTTGTGAGTTTCAAGTTGTTTGTTGTTCACCTTTGTGGGGTTTTCCTTCTTCAACAAAAGGGGTCAAAACATTTGTTTTTAATCTTAGTTTAAATCTCCTTTCTCCAGCGAACAGCTAAATTTACCTGAAGATAAATAAATATATTTTTAAAAAGACTTGGAAAAGCCAAAGAACCAAACCACTTTAAACAATTACGAGACAGTCTGCTGCTTGGAAACAGAAAATAAAAAAATTAGGGATGACTCAGTACAACAATGTCACTCCAACGGCTAAATAGAAAACAGGTTTGTAAAGTTTTAGATGTTTTATCTTCAGGTTTTTGTACTTTGTAGACTGCACTCATCTCAAGCTTTGGAAGGAGAACCCTTCACAAGGACAGAGGTTTATATTTTAAAAAAGCTTAGGATAATTATGTTCGTGTAAAGTGTTCAGGCAAAGTTTAAAAAAATAATAAAATAAATGCTGCCGTTTATTTTATTCACATTTTATTTCCCAAGCCTTTACGTTTACCATCTGTTTTCTGCCACACATTTAACTTAAAATAGGCTACCATTCTGCTTGTTTACTGCCAAACAAAAAACAAACAAACAAAAAACAACCACCAGGTACAGTGCAAACATAACCTGCTTCAAATATAAACATAAATTAGCACAGATTTATCATAAAATAACATAAAATGAGTTCATTCACATTGTACATGCACGCTCACAATAAAACTGTAAAATGTAAAGGAACACAAAGAAAAGAACAAAAACAGAAGACAGATGAAGAAGAGGAAACTGAAAATATTTTAAAAGGAGCAAAGTGACCAAAGGAGAATCAAATTTTAAAAAAGCACACTTTAAGAGCATTAGCTGAGCTGAATAATGGAATAACATGAAACACACTGTGCTTTCATACACCAAAAATGACTCGTACAAACATGCGGGATGCATCTTAAAACTGCATGAATTAAAAATATTTAAAAAGTAAGACAGCAGAAAACCATGCACTATCTGTACAAATTCAACAGAAACACATTTACATACATTTTAAAGCAGAATTCAAACTACTCCACAGTCTTGATATACAGCACCATCTGTTTTATGCATGGGACTCTGCACATTAGCAAAATGTACACACAGGAGAAAACTGTGAAAAAGGAGGTAAATTTCCAGTATAATTGTTGAAATAATACAGCAATTACCTTCTGCTGAGCTCCGAGGACTTCAGAGTTTTCTCTTTGCGACACCTAAAGTGATTTTGTTCAAGTGTTTACTTTCTACAAAAAGTGCAAATAGGGTTTACTGGTCTCTGACACTAAAGCTTTCATTTCATCGCTAAATGTTCAATACTGCTTTTGAACACTGCTCATTTATAAACAGAGGCATCACTAACAGATGTGGGTATTGTATCTAAGTGTCTAAGAACGTCTAAGCCTGGTGTGTGTGTGTACGGTACATCTATAATTTGTGTAGAATACAAGGTCCATTTTCATTTTACATTCATGTGATATAAATATTTGCAATTATTGGATAAAGGCAAACAGCGCACTCGATATTGCACCAAAGTGAGGGATGGTTTACATGTGAGAACAAGTGGATTAATGTAGAGGACACATGAGGAACACTGACAGATGTTTGGCCAAGAAGGCAATTTGTTTTGTCTCTTAGCTGATGAGGAGAATCACTTGAGGGTGTTTTAATCAATAAGAGGGGTGAAAAACATAAGTGTTACTTGCTGCTTGAGTTTGTTGTTTACATGCAAATCTCAGAGGATATATACAGTATATATATATACAGTATGGTGTCTGAGGTTTATGAATCTGATATGATCTGGTGACTAAAGGTAAAAACCTTCACTGAAATGTATTCTGATACTTAAATTTATCTGAAGACAAAGGCAGGTGGTGTTTGCACCTTTAGAAGCAACAAGTCGGCTAAGCTGAGCTGACTTGATAAATTCAGCAGTTCGAGTGTAACTCTAAGCTATGGATCTGTGACGAGTGAGGATTATTTCTACTTCTCTTGTGAAACTTTGTTCACTTATTAAGCCAAGCACTGACTAGTTCAAGGTCAGCCTGGCAGGTTCAAAGTCAATTACCACTAGACCCTATGGTTGGTTTCAGAGTCCGACAGCTGTTCTAAATTCTCCTGAACTTCGCAGCAGAGTTCATTTTCAGGCTCTGCGTCCTCATCGTTGCTTTCTGCGCTGTAGTCTATCGCCTCCTGAAAGGATGGTTCATCATCCTCCAGCACGTAGGTCGTTGTGGAGCTGCTGAAAAAACAAAATAAAAAAATACAGTGTAACTCTTAGTTTATCGCAATGTCCCACATGTCAGTTCAGATTTTTGTGAAGCCATAATCTGCTAATTTTGATTTGAGTAAATTCAGATTTATTTCCCAGGATTATAATTAAAATCATTCATCAAAGACAAAAAAAAATATGGGTAGGACAACCCAGGAACCACCGAGGCCTGCTACAAACTGGAAACTGCTAAAACACAAGTGTCCCTGTCCACATGAAGCCAGTCTTTCCATCACTATAGACTCTAGATGATGCCAATGAAGAAAAAAGCACATGCTCTAAAAGTGACATCTTTAAACACGACTGAATTTTGCCAAAGAGCCGAATGCCTTCTGGATAAAACTTCCAGGGTGAGATGAAAAGATTGAGCTCTTTGGCCACAGCGACAAGAAGTAAATGTGAAGTTAAACACTCAGTGACACAAACATTAAAACACTCAGTGGTAATCCACATTTCAACCATCCAACCTTTCATTTAATGTAAAGTTTTAAAAAATGGATGTAGTTATAATTTTGACCTTGTGTAGGTTAGATTTTTCCACTATGGAAAAATAAATATTCAAAAAAATCATTTAAACTGGTAGTCTAGTTTTGTTTTGGGAAGTTATGTTCTGTCAAATGGTTGATACAGTACTCCCTTGCTACTTCATGGTTCGACTTTCGTGGATTCGCTCTTTTGCGGGGTTTTTTTTTTCCAACAATTGTCAACTTTAATATTACTCACGTGATTGGGACTACATGGGATAAAAAGGTAACAAAAAATATATGCCGTATTTTCCAGCAGACACGTCGCACCGCCCTATAAGTCGCATCAGTCCATATTTATCTAATAAAGTGGAAAAATCCATAAATATCTTGCTTCGCCGTATATGTTGCATCTATTATGCGTGTCGCGTTTGTAATGCGTCACCGCCGACAACCCGGAAATGTGGACTGGTGTTGTGCCAAAAACCGATGGGCTGCCAAATGGTGGCCGCAGGAAGGTGCACGGGAGGACTTCAACAAGAATTTAACTAGATTAACACTTAAAAACAATTATATCTTTGCTCCAAATTATAGTAAATATGTGTCTCAGTCTAATGTTTGCTTAATAAATGCACTTTGATGGTCAAATCAGCTGTATTTAAAAAATTGTTTGCTGCCTCGGTGCTCCATGAACGCGCAGAGGAAGTAAAGCGTAAGGAGAAACGCGGCTCGTTTCTCCAAAATTTAACAAGAAAAGCACCTAAACAATTATTTGTTTGCTTGAAATTATAGTAAAGGTGTGTCTCATTCTATCATTTGCTTAATAAATGCACGTTAATGGTCAAATTATCTGCATTTCGCCAGGGTGGTGCAGCTGTTTTGATGGTTCCAAGCAGAGAGTAGAATGAAGATGGGGAGACAAGAGCAGACCGATTGAGTTATTAATAGCTGGTGAAGATTCTCAGTCATCCAGGACATCGTAAATTCTGAAAAGTGCATGAAAAAAGAAAAAAAAGTATAAAGTATAATAAATAAAGTCCAGTTTTTGTTTTGAACTTTTTTTAATTTGTCATTATAGCCATGTTTACCTATTACATGAGGCAACAGCCAACAGCATGCCATACACCTATTACTACTCTGCTGCTTTCAAGTGGCTAAAAGTGGTACTGATCTTCTTTTTTTTTTCAGTCAGAACGAATAAACGGTCAAATCTCAGCCAAAAATGGTTTTAAATATGGGGGAAAAATCCATAAATATGTCCCTTTTGCCTATAAGTCGCAAGGCATGTAAATTACCATATGCAAAAAACCTGACTTATAGGTAAAAAATACAGTATATACTTAAGACAGGAGCTGCCATTTTGAGATTTTCTTTCAATAAGCCTATACTGTAATGCCAGTCAAAAGAACTACTCTACCCAGAAGCCAACAGTGCTTCCCGCCGCAGCTTTCTGTCGAAATGAAGGGATAGTTTTGCAATGTAAAGTCAGAAGTAACAATCTGTCTATTAAGCTCACAGAACTGGCAGGAAAGTCGCAAATAATCCTGAAGCTTCCTGAAGTTCAGTTATCCACGTGCAAATCAACCTGGATGGGGCGGTGGGCTTTGTTGCTGCAGGGTAGGTCTTCAGAACCAGAACTGAGCCCAACCAGAACAGAGCTGCTGGTCTGCAGAGCTGGAGAGTAAAATTTAGCAGTACTGTACAGTACGTATACATATGTTGTTAAAAATTACATAGGTTTACGTGTTAAGAACATTGCAAGAATGTGGGAAGGGTTTATAAACCCTTAATATATTTATATAAATACAAAAATATAACAATTCCACATGGCGGTTTTTCACCTATCACGGTGGTGTGTGGAACGTAACCCCCACAATAATCGAGGGACTACTGTAGTCACTATCTTGTCAGTGATGATCAGTCATGAAGCACTGAGTTAGGAGAAAGAGGCTAGGCCAATGTCCAGGCTAGGCTAGTATTCAGGCTAGGCTAATGTCTAGCCAAATGAGGGACCAATGTTCATAATTTTTCAGGTTTAACACAACTCCTCTAAAACGACAAACAGGTGATAAAGGAGTTGCTTTGTAAGACTGAAAAACAATTAAAAGTGGGGCTGTTTGTTTGGCTAGCCATTAGCCTGAACTGGATGAAGACTTATGCCTGTTTCGCCACACTCTGCGCTGTATGACTGATGTCACAACTAATAAGGTACTAACTATAATTAATTGGAAGAACATCCCTTCAACAATGACTAGACTTCTCCTTTAAAGCCCAAAATCGATTTCACTTTCATGTCAGTGAAAACATAAAGACAACATCCAAATGACACAGAGTAGACTCTATAGATATTAAACGTTGCTTTACATCATAACAAAATCCAGTCTGCTAACAAACGGTGCTTGTCAGCTCTCACCAATGAGGCCGTTTTTTTTCCTATGGGTCTTAATGGTTAAATGGTCGCTGGTTCTTTGAGGTTTTAGTGGCTTTAGTGGGTTTTTAATGGTGTTAATGGTCTGAAATGTGATCCAAGGGAGACAGTTGATGGGGGGGCTCAGACAATGAGCTCCTACTGAGATCCCCACAGTGAGAGTGCATAAGAGAGGCAGCGATACAGAGAAACTGTGAGTCAGTAAATGTACAGTAAGCATATGTGTGAGTGTATGTGTGTAATGATGGATAGAAAGTAGTCCAAACATATTGTGAAAGTTGTGAGTCACCCATTACAGGGCACTTTAAGAATACTAAACTCATCATTCCCAGGATTTACCAGCTGCAATCGCTTTCTTAAAGTCTGCATATAAATTAATATTAAAGCATTAAAAAAAGCTTTCAGTTGCATAGAGACAGTTTAGAGATGTACTTTTCTTTCCGTCCTTCACACTGTATCCACCCATCTACATAAAGAGATGCCTTCCAATGGCTACAGTCATTGTTTGCATGCATGCTCTGGTAAAATGGTTAAGTGCTATCATAAAACCATAACTCAGGGATGAGAGCAACTAATCCCTGAAGAACATGAACACTTTTGGAGTCCCTCAACGACATAAATAATGAATGAATATCAATAGAAGAGTAGAGTATGCTACTCAGAAAGGCAGAATTGGACATACAGCAGAACTGTGTCAGCATTAGGTGAGTTTTGTGTGTGAAATTGTTATTTTTCCAGAGAAGGGACTGCTGACAATCTCAAATAAAAGAAATGACAATAACGTCTGTGGTCAAAGCATGCGTTTGACCAAGTTTAACAATTAAGTGGAAGTGCTGAATGAAGAACAACCTGTCTGGACCACATTGTTCCCGACTACTATAATATACAGTAAATCATTCATTCATTCAAGTTTATTTGATCAAGGACAGCACAATAAACAATGTTACATGTTAAAAACAAAGCAATCGTTGTCTTGTACAGGTAGTCCCCGATTTACGAGCGAGATCCGTTACAACGAGGCGCTCGTAAACCGGAAATCTCGTAATTTGGAACGGTTGCCATGTCTCTCGTAAGTCCGAAATTTCGCTCGTAAATTGGAACGGTTTCGCTAGCGCGACTAAAAACACTCTATTTTCATCCAAAAACTGCTTATGAGTGCATAAAAATGATCGGAAACGTGTGTCCATATGCTTAGCTAACTAACTGTGGTGAAAAAACACATGAAAACTCAGTATTTTTTGCGTTTTTTCCAAAAATTCGCCAGCTCGTAAGTCTGGAACCTCGTAGATCAGAGCGCTCGTAATTCGGGGACTACCTGTACAAAGGTTTTCTAGCCACAGGCTAATTTGCAAACCCAGTCCTTGGTTGGGCTTTTATATAAAAACAGCTAAAATGAAATTAAATTTAATTAAGATTTTTTAATTTTGATTAAGATCAAGGCAATTAGATACCCTGCAAAGCTCTTTTTTAATTGATTAATTAAAGATGAGTGGTGCTGGCTCACTTTTTAAATCCTTTCTTAAAGAATGGAAATAACTACCATAGATCCAACTAGCATTTTTGAGAGGACATGTTTTTAGAAAAAAGTTTTGATGTTAAAACACATTTGATTGTTGTACATGAAGATTGTTTGTTTTGGATGGGTGTGTTTCGCATGCCTACTTTTGAGATTCCAACAGGAAGTTGGCTTGAAACACAGCAGTGAAGACTACCTATGGGACAGATCTAGTTGGCAGACCGTAGACTGAGGAAGTCCTCTGGATGGGGGACAAAATCTTTCTCACTTAAAGAAACGGATCCAGATGATACGATTTAACTTTTGTTGTTAACATGTTTTTAGGTTTTGATTCTACAATTCCAGTGAAAAGGATTTAAATTCTCTGTCTAGTGCCTTTTTAAAAAAGTGCACCTTTCTCATTTTGTTCATTTCTGTTAACTAAAAGTAGTGCTGTAGCTGGAAGATTGAATCTTTTTTTTAAATGTTTATGATGCTATCAACATAGTTAGGAAAACTAAAGCATCATTACTTTCACTCTTGTACAAAGCAACTACACTGAAACAGACGTATAAATGCTACAAAGATGTGCACTGGTTTAAGCAGACCGATAAGCCAAGTCTTTGTCATACAGCTATATACCCGTAATGAAAGCAGGTAGTGCAGACTCGTTTTAACAGTCTGGTACTAAGCCTATAATAACATGCAAATTTATTCTGATCATGCAAGGGGGGCTGACTAGTTTACATGTTCAATGTCCATTTAATCCACATTGCGCAGCCTTGTGCACCGACCACAAGATGTTGCACTGAAAACCTCCTCAGGGGAATAAAACTGATAGAATTCCAATATGTTCACTCCAGAACTGCATAAACGCAGGTCTTCATTTGCTTCCTCAAAGAAATACAGTGGTTATATTACCAAGTCCCACATTACTGACCATATGAACTATAACTGAATAGACTGCACATAAAAGCACCCGCAGCTAACCACAGCTAACCACAGAAGCATGTTCAATGTTAATGGTGTGCATTTTGGATTCGAGGCCAACATACAAGCATAAGAAAGAAAGAAATCACCCAGGATTTTATTTATTTAACTGAGAATAACCAGGACAGTTTACGTACATGAACTTTTGACTATCAGATGTGAAGAGTTTGGTGTTTTTCAGTTAACAACTGGCATGAAAACACATCTCAAGTGATCTTCTATCTTCACACAAAATGATGGTTATCCCCACTGCTTCAGCACACACAGTCAGCTAAAGTGAAAACATCAGGACAGTGTAGTAAAATGCCCGATTCCCTCCATGTTTAACAATCAAATGTCCTAAATTATTCTGACAGTTTTACAGACAAGCTGGAAATGCAATGAGTGCACATTCTAACCAACATTTCCAGTGGATATGATTTAGAAGCAATATGGGGAAAAAACTAAATAATTAGTATTTAGGGTACTGAGTGAGCACATCTCTGTGATATGCAAATTGAGACTAAATCGTTCAGATTTACTCCAAGTGTAAAGAAATACAGCGCAAGTGTAAAGAAATACAAAGGCAAGTCTGGAAAACAATTTTCCTGGCAGATCGATTCATTAAAGCTACTATATGTAGTTTTTGGAACACGCTGGAACTTAGAAAATTTTTGAACACAGACACGTTTCTGGTCCCTCCCCCTTGCTCTCGGCTGAACTTCAGCTCAGCCTCCATAGCTCCGCCTCCACTGCATGTCCTGTCGCAGCTGCCACAAATTTCTGTGTTTATATGTTAATAAAACATTCTAAAAAATAAAATAAAAACATGGAGCGCTGGTCCAGCACACCAGAACACCAGGAAATCTGCAGAGCCTCGCGCAGCCACGTTGAACCAGAGTTTAATTCGCTTGTGACAAATTCATTCATTTCCTCATCATTTCAGTCATGGAGTCAGCGGAGGAGGAAGCGATCACTTGACTTTTGGCAAAAAACAAAAGAAAAGTCCAGATCAGGGATGAAGAAGGGGAATTTAATACATTTGTGTCACATACAAAACAGTCCTGCATCGCTTTGCAATCCTTTGAACGAGAACGTGCGCGGCCGCTGGGGCTGGGACAGGCGGGGGCGTGGGTTAGGGGCGTGAGAAGCTCTGTTTTTATTGGCTGGTTAAAAACTCTGTTTTTATTGGCTGGTTAACGGCGGGTCACTGTGGGTTTTTAGAAATGCTTTTAGTAACACCTGGAGAAGCAAGAGGACTATAGTTGTTTTTCAGAGATTACTTGTCTAACATCAGTCTGTCAGGAGATAGTGACAGAGTGAAGAAATATGTTAGAAATATATTTTTAGAAAAGTTACATATAGTAGCTTTAACTTGGACCAATATAAAAATAAAAATAAAAATAGAAATACTTCCGATTAGGTTCTGTGTAAGTTTAAAATACACAATTTAAGAACAAGAAGCTGTCTCAGAGTTGAGCTCAGGACCAACTGCATGAACTTTAGCTTTGTTCAGTGTTGAATCGAGCTGCTGTTGAAATTAGAACTGACGAGCTGTGAGGCGGTGTGTGAATGCAACATTTTGTGTATCTGAACATCTATTTACACAAAAAAATAATAATAAGGAAAATTGTTTCTTACTTGGAAGAACTTAAGGTAAATAAGTGGTGATTTGTCTTGGCTCTGAACACATTTGCTTTTTTTTATTTTTTATCTGACTGTGTGTAATTCAGACCATCACTGAATGCAGTTTGAGG
>JBBPBX010013197.1:0-39970 GCA_038048925.1 Garcialebias charrua | reverse complement strand
TCAAAGTGCTACAAAGTGCAACAGAATTAAATGTCAATAAAACAAGTAATAAAACAAGTAAAATCAATACCAGTATCAACTAAGATCAAAGATGGATTCATGAGGAGGCAGAGTATGCTTGGTTAAAAAGAAAGGTCTTCAAGCCGCTCTTAAAGTCAACCAGTGACTGTGGAGCTCTTAGGCCGGGGCTCGGGATCCGGCCTCGCGTGCTTCAGCAGGTCGGCAGCTCGTATGATCCTCCGCAGTGACTCCACTTGCTCGAATTTTGTCGTCGGTCACCAAACACAAAAAATGCCTGGACTTCAGCATTAAACACGGCGTTGTCGTTATTGTTTTTTAAATCTTAAAAATAGATCCAGCTTCTGCTCCACGTCCAGAGAAATTGTAAATGGCGAATCGGTGAAAAGTTTCTGAGATCCAGTGGCTCCTCCCCCTGACCAATCAGTGTCCTTCATTCACATTTCAGTCCGGACTCGGCTTGACTGAGCTCGCTCGGTACCACCAGAGAAGCAGGGACGAAAAAAGGTCCAAAAATCAGCCTCAAATCAGCTAAAATATTAGCTAAAGTATTGATGCAAAAGGGTTCTTTCTGTGGAGCGGTGCCCATAGAGTCAGAGTCAGAGTCAGAGAGAATTTATTGTCATTTGCACCGCATGTAGTACATGTGTTGAAAACGAGATTATGTACACAGGGTCCCAGTTACATCCAACAACAAATGCAAGAGAAATACAATAATAACATCTAGGATTAACTAAGAGAGACATCACATCAGCTAGTAATACACTAAGCCCTAATGTAGTAGAAAAACATCATTATAAACAGCAGCACGAACATGAGCAGATGGTCACAGATGAACGCAGCAACAAGAAACAGATCAGTATCAGTATGATGTGACATTTTGCAGTGTTTATTCTTATTATTTATTTATTCATGAGTCTGACAGCCTCAGGGTAGAAGCTGTTCTCAGTCTAGTGGTTCTACATTTGATGCTCCTCAACCTCCGTCCCGAGGGGAGTGGTGCAAAGAGTGAGTGTGCTGGGTGAGTGAGGTCTTTCATGATGCAGGTGGCTCTTTTTCTGCATCTGGAGGTGTAAATGTCTGTGATGGTGGGGAGACTGACTCCCACAGACTTCTGTGCAGCCTTCACCACTCTCTGCAGAGCTTTTCTCTCTGCAACTGTGCAGCCTCCATGCCACACGTTGATGCTGGAGCACAGGACGCTCTCCACTGCACACCTGTAGAACGAGGTGAGGACTGGGCTTCTCAGACCGGCTCGTCTCAGCCGTCTGAGGAAGTAGAGTCTCTGATGACCTTTCTTGATCAGGCTGGTGGTGTTATTGCTCCAGCTGAGGTTATCATTCATGTGTACACCCAGGTATTTGTAGCTGGAGACCACCTCCACCGCAGATCCACCTATATACAGTGGGGTGTGGGTGTGTTTGTTCCTTCTGAAGTCCACAATCATCTCCTTCGTCTTCTTCACATTCATGTGAAGGTTGTTCTCTTTGCACCAGCTCTCCAGATGTTCCACCTCCTGTCTGTAGCTGGATTCATCATTATCTGTGATGCATCCCACCACAGCTGTATCATCTGCAAACTTAACAATATGACAGCCTGGATGTGTGGCTGTACAATCATATGTGAGCAGAGTGAACAGAAGAGGGCTCAGCACACATCCCTGAGGAGAGCCAGTGCTGAGGGTGATGGTGGAGGAGGAGAAGTTGTGGATCTTCACGGACTGTGGTCTGTCTGTTAAGAAGTCTAAGACCCAGTTACAAATAGAGGGGCTTAGTCCAAGTGTGGATAGTTTGTCTATCAGAGTTTGGGGGATCATGGTGTTGAAGGCAGATGTGAAGTCCACAAAGAGCAGACGCACGTATGAGTCCTTCTGATCCAGGTGGGTGAGAGCAGTGTGGACCACGGAGGAGATGGCGTCCTCTGTTGATCGGTTCTCACGGTATGCATATTGATGAGGGTCCTCGTTGATGTTGACGGCTGTCTTGATGTGGGACATGACCAGTTTCTCAAAACATTTAGCGACTATCGGGGTGAGAGCCACCGGTCTGTAGTCATTCAGACCAGTCACTGTGGAGCTTTTTGGGACTGGGATGATGGTGGCGGTCTTCAGGCAGGTGGGAACTGACTCCAGTGCAAGTGAGGTGGTGAAGATGTCAGCCAGCACCTCACAGAGCTGGTCCGCACATTCCTTCAGAACTTTCCCTGGGATGTTGTCTGGACCCGTAGCTTTATGAGGGTTGATCCTTCTGAGACTGCCTCTCACTTCTGCTGCGGTCACTTTGAGGTGCTCCTCGTCTGGTGATGAGGTGAGTCTGGTGCTAGTTGGTCTGTTTGGATCATCAAAACGTGCATAAAACTTATTGAGGGCATCAGGCAGGGATGGGTCCCTGGGGCATTGTTTGCTTTTGCCCTTGTAGTCTGTTAAGCATTTGATGCCCTGCCACATGCTCCTTGGATCATGTGAGGTGAACTGTCCCTCGATCCTCTGTGCATACGCGGCTTTGGCCTTCTTTATGCCATCATCCAGTTCTCTCCTGCACTTTCTCAACTCCTCAGTATCTTTAGACTTGAATGCAGTGTCCCTGGCTGCCAGCAGGGTGCGGACATCCTTATTTAGCCAGGGTTTTTGATTGGGGTAAAATTTAACACACTTTCTTATGGATACATTTTCAGCACATGTACTGATGTAACCCAGGACAGAGGAAGCATAAAGCTCCAGGTCAATTGAATTTCCATTCGTAGCTGCCTCTTTGAAGACAGACCAGTTTGTGTTTTCAAAGCAGTCTCTTAGCATGGGGGAACTATCTTGGCGCCACGATGTGATCACTCTTTGTTCTGGCATCGAACGTCTGAGTGGGGGTAGCTGTCTAGGGACCAATAGCAGGGAGCGATGGTCGGAAGCCCCGATCGGTGGGCGTGGCTTCGCCGTGTACGCCCCCTTCACATTCGTGTTAGTTGGGGCTAAGTAGGAGCAGTGCAAATTAAAGTTGTTTTCACTGATAGTTCAGTAGATTCGGTTTGGTTAGGGACCAATATTCATAACATTTTGTTGGCATTTGAGCTGGTGCGGTTTGCATTCACCCTGTACTGTGCAGACGAGCCAATCTGTTCGAACCAACCTGTTCCCCCACTCACCTGTGGTGGCGCTCCACCAAGAACTACGAAAGAAATGACACAAAAAAACCTCTGAAGAAGACACTTCTGTAAATAAAAACAAAAACTGAGTGGCGTCAAGTTTTAGTGGTTTTAGAAGTTCTATTTTGTCATTTTTCAACAATGGTCTCAGCATGAGCAGAAGATGAGGCAGAAGAACATGGAGAATGTTGCTTTTCACACAAGGCAAGCTGACAGCTCCATATGAGGTAAGAGAAATGCGTGTTTGTTTGCCCTGCGCTGTAGTCCACTTCCTGTTGCCGAGCGGTGCCCGGTCTGGTTGCATTTCACACTGTACTCGAACCGCGCTAGAGTTTTCTTGTACCGGACCAAGACCTAGGTTTTTAGGTGGGCCAGAGTTTGCCTTTTTGTTCCGTGACAGAGTTCGATGGCGCGTTCACACCTCCCCAAACGAACCGGACTTCTTAGGCAAACGGACTAGAATTTGGGACAACATGGCTGGTGTGAATGCACCAAGTACACATGACAAGAGGTGATTATACGTGCAACACAGATGGCACAACAGACATGTTAGTGGCTTCCACTCATTTTATTTAGACCTGTTTAGCATTAGCAAAGCTAACTTTTTGGTTAGCTGTGCCCACCACTGCTGAGATGTAATGCTTGCTCAGGGAATCTCTAAGCACCTGGCTGAATTGTGTGTAAAAACGTAAGTGTTTTACTTTAGCAATGTTGGATTTTAATTGTTTTATTGTTGTATTTGCTGGTAAATGTTCACTGTTGTTTTCTTCTATTTTTTTTTCCAATTCTTGTTCAGAATGTGTGTGTTTTGAATTTTTGTGTTTAACTTTTTAACTTTTTTATTTTTATTCTTACAGAATTTATGTGGAAACAACACATATACAGGTAGTCCCCGATTTACGAGCGAGATCCGTCACAACGAGGCGCTCGTAAACCGGAAATCTCGTAATTTGGAACGGCCGCCATTTCTCTCGTAAATCCGGAATTTCGCTCGTAAATTGGAACGGTTTTCGCTAGCGCGACTACAAACACTCTATTTTCATCCAAAAACTGCTTATGAGTGCATAAAAATGATCGGAAACGTGTGTTCATATGCTTATCTAACTAACTGTGGTGAAAAAACACATGAAAACTCAGTATTTTTTTCGTTTTTTCCAAAAATTCGCAGCTCGTAAGTCTGGAACCTCGCAGATCAGAGCGCTCGTAAATCGGGGACTACCTGCATTATGTAGGAATAAAAATAGCTAAATCTATTGCAGTACTGTACAAAGTCAGAGACTTATTAAATGACAAAGCTCTGTATTTGTTGTATAACACAATCCTTGTTCCACACTTAATATATTGTATTGATGTTTGGGGGAAGGCGTGTAAAACAATTACAAAGCCTATTTTTATTTTACAGAAAAGAGCTGTAAGAATTATCACTAGAAAGAATTACCGTCATCCATCAAGCACATTATTTTAATCAACTGAAATTATTAAAGTTCCATGATTTGGTAGATTATAATATTTTATCAGTTATGTATAGGGCTCAGAATAATGCATTACCCTTAAATATCCAAAGGCATTTTGTTAAAAGACAAAGTTGTTATAATCTTAAGGGGACAGAGATATTTGTAAAACCAAAATTCAGAACTAGTTTGAAGGGACAGTCTACATCAGGGGCGTCCAGACTTATTCAGCATGTGAGCTACTTTTAATAATAATAATAATAATAATTTGTCACATTTGTCATCTGTGTATGTTCCCATACTTGACAGACGAAATTGGTCTTCTGCATTTAACCCAACCACCACCAGGTGGTGCAGTGAGCAGCGTTGTCGTGCTCAGGGAGCTGGGGAAATAGATGTGCACTCATAGACACCCCAAGGTGTGCCGTGGCCGGGGTTCTTCTTGAAATGATCAAGTCAAAGTGATCTACCTACTACAGTATAAGGCCCCGTTTACACGAGAACAACCTGTGGAAACATTAGTGTTTTTTCAATGTTCATTGGGGGTAATAAACAAAAAAATAAGCTGGTTTACATGAAAAATGCTGTAGTTTCCATGTCAGTCGGGTTGCCAGATAGGAAATTATGAACTATAGTACTGTGGCTTTAAAATTATAGTATTTTGACCTTAACTGTCGTGTGTGCCGAGTAAAGAGGTTCTAAGATTCAATTCAATTCAGTTTATTTATATAGCGTCAATTCACAAAAGAAGTAATCTCAGGGCACTGAACAGAAACATTTATATATACCGGTACAAAATAATAATTTAACAGAAACATTCATATATAAAATAATAATTTAACACTACAGGTACATGTATTTGTCTGAGGAGCAGACTGCTTTGAATTTAACTCCATTACAGAACTCTCATCTTGAGCAAGATGAAGTTTGTTAGGGGCGGCCGTGGCACAGTGGTAATGGCAGTCGACCCCCGATCAGAAGGTTGGAGGTTCGAATCCCGCATCCACCCACCATGTGTCGTTGTGTCCCTGGGCAAGACACTTAACCCCGAGTTGCTCCCGGTAGGTCTGGATGGCGCCTTGCAAGGCAGGCTACCACTACCGGTGTATGAATGTGTGAATGAATGGGTGGATGGCTGGTATTGTAAAGCGCTTTGGGGCTCCTCACAGGGGGCTAGAAAGCGCTATATAAATAAGCTCCATTTACCATCCATTTACCATTTGTGTTGTGTTTCTTGAACATGTGCACAGAAAAGGAGGGCATTTTTTAAATTTATCTGGCAACCCTGGGCTCAGCTGTATTCAATGTGCATGCAACGACCTCTTCTTCCGGCACTCGGCAAGGCAGGTCGCATATCTTTCTGCTCTTCCCTCCCTAAGTTTTTCCTACTCCCTGCTTGCTTTTCGTCTCGTCTGCGACCCTTCAGCGCTCACTCGAACCAATATGGAATTAATAAATTGGGCTGTTTCTTCAATGGATAAGATTTTTTCCACGAAGCGGACCGTGCCAGGAGAAGCTGTCTGTCCCTCCGACACACACGCGGCTGGATACGTGATGGACTCGTGGGGTCAGTGGCAGCCCATGTGTCTGACCGTCTTAAGTGTCGAAGACGTGGAGGATTTGTGGATTATTGGATTATTGGTAGCAACTGCTCTGTTTTTTGGCGTAAGCGGAGTTGTTTGTTACTGGAAGCTGAGGGAGGCTTCGGCAGCTATCAGCGCGCTGTCGGCACTACCTGATCAGCAAAATTCTCTGAACCGGGCCGTGAGCTCCTCATCCCAGCTGTTGTATGAGCTCAATCGCTCGCTTGGAGCAGTGGTGGACCACCGCGCACCTGCTGTCCGTTTTGGGACTTGTTTACAGCCACCCCGGATCAATCAAGGGACAGATGGGAGTTCATGAAGCGGAGCGGAGCAGAACCACATATTTGGATTTCTTTCGGCCATGAAACAGCACCACAGACTTGAAGGCGGCAGTGGAAAAGAACACTGTGGTCTATTGGATAACAAACAAGAACATTATCTGGCTTCTGCACATGTCCTTGAAAAGTAGGCTGTGGGAAGCCATTCTCCTGGAGTGTGGAGCTGAAGAGTCCCCCCCCCTCCCCCTCCCCAGAGATTTCTGTGAAGCCTCAGATAACACCCAGCTGCACATCTGCTGAACTCTGTGTTTGTCTGAAATTACTCACAGACTCTATCTCCTTGCCTGCCGTCTCTCCATTTGTTATTGTAACTAAATGTGCTTTCTGATATGGTTTTTACTGGATCACGCGGTGTCTTGAAGACAAAATGTGATTCATCTTTTTTTAATATCAATGCTGTGAAACCCCGTGTCTTTGCCTGTTTTCCTGCTTTTGACCTTCATCTGGGGACAGATTGGGACTGGCCGCGCTATGAGCATATCATGTGTTGATAAACATGTCATGTGCTTTGTTGAGCTGCAGCTTTTTGCACTCATTCTCTCTCCTGGATGCTGTAACTACATATTTACGTTGTATTGGTGAAAATTGATGCAATGTTAATAAACCTTCTTGATTCTTGATGATCACAGTTACGTCCAAACTGGTGAAGAACGTCTCTTTGGACCCTGGATTTTATCATTTTTACTCCTGCATGCTGAAAAAGGGTGAGTAGCAGAAAAACACTCTGCTCTCTGACATTATTTAAATCTGTTGTTAGTGCAGAAAAACAATGGACTGCAGCCACCTGTATGTGCAACTTCACACAGGGAGAATTTTACACCTTCGGGGGTGGGGGAGCGGGGATGGCGTTTCCCCGAAAATCTCTCAGACCTGGTTTGAGAGATTGAGGGTTGTGAATGGCTGCCCTGTATGTCAATCAAGTGACGGGATGTTTGATAGGCTGACAAAAAAAAAAATTATGTCACACTGCGATCGACCAGTACTACCTCAGTGATCGACCAGTAGATTGCGATCGACGCAATGAGCACCCCTGGTCTACCTCAATCCAGGGAATTGGATTGTAGAATGGTTTGGAGAATGAAGTTAAAAATGCCAAGTCAATGTGTACATTTAAGAAAATGATCAAAACTGAATTGTTAAAAAAAAAAAATGTATGAAGTAGCGTAATATGTATTGTATTAGTTAGAAAAATTAGAAAGAGTTATTCATTTTGTTCTGTTACTGGAAGATCATTATTGTTTGAACTGATTGTTTGAAAAAAGGGGCAGATATAATAAGATTTTTTTCTTCTTTTTACTACCTTTCATTTTTCATTCACACATCGTTTATGGGATTGTTTTGTATTGTATTTTTTAATGAACACATTTTATAAATAAATAACTTATCAGTGCTCAGCCCTTTGGCCAATTGTGTTGTTGTTAAAAGTGCGTTATAAATAAAGCTGTATTGTTGTTAAAATTAGTTTCTGATACAGACCTGACTGCTTTTGTGTGGGTCCCAATGATATCACTCTCTAAATCCAGCAGATGCTGGTGATTATGGAGCCCTGTCAACCTCTTCAGCCTCAGCAGGGCCACACAGAACTGAGCTCCCATCTCCTCCAGCTCCCTGGTGCCGATTTGAAGCCCCTGAAAAGAACATGCGCATGAAAAAGAATCAACACACGTACTTGTTCACCAAAAAAAAATTGCACACAAAATGCATTCCAGAAAATTGTATGTGCTTTTGATTTAAGATAAAAATACTGCTTCAAACTGAAAACTAACTACTGTGGGATTTTATAGCTTGTCCTCATCCAGATGATGGAATCACTGTCCATTTACAAAAAGCTCAATTCTCAATGACACAAAGCATTAGTTGAAGAAAATCCTTTATGTAAAGACATCACTTCTCAGAAAAAACACGTTCAAACACCAATGCACACACAGCTGCAACCCTAGGAAAAACTGTCCAGCGAAGACCTTCCACCGCACACTACGCTGACCGCTAGCTCAACCCCCACAAAGAATAATGTTTCTTATTCCTCAGAGCAGAACTAAAAACATCTGAACTTGGCTTAGCCAAATAAAATACAGTACATATAATATATATTCAGCCAGAGTTCAGTGGACAATAGCTCCTGCACATCCTGCCAAATATTTTCACACAGAATGAGGGGGACCTCCTGAACTGTAAATATAATAAATATTGACTTTGGCTAAACTCAGTGGGAAAATAAATCAGTTGGAATGGAAGAAATGGAGGGAGAAAAGAAAATGGACAGGAACAAATCAGGACATAGGAAAAAAAATAAACAAATGGACCTAGAGTGCCACCTGGTGGACACAACGAGATCTATGAGTAACTCCTCCCAAAATGATCAAGTTTTAATAAAGTCACTATTTGTTGCTTTTACTTGAGAAACTGGTGAGAAAATAAACTTGATTTTTTTTTTTTCCAAAAATATGACTCATTATTCATTATTATTTATTCATACAAACACTTCTCCATTTATTTTCAACAAAAACTAGTCAAAGCATTTTTATTTATAGGGTTTTAGTAGTAAAATACTCTATATAAGTATCTTTGTCCATATTTAAAATCTATTCTGAACACCTACCTTATATTTGCCCTGGTCACAGCCACAGAGTGTGCTCTCCATCGTGTAACTGCGCTGAACTCCGATCTCCCTCCACACCACCACACGGGCAGTCGACTCTTTAGAGCGCTCGACAACAAAACTGGAGCTCGCCATGCTGAAGGCCGGGGCGATCTGGGACAAGATCTTAGGAAGCGTCTAAGAAAATATGAAAGTTTGTAAATGTTGTGTTGGTGAGTTTGTGTTTTTCCCTAGATCTGTAGTTTTGTTTTTGTTTTTAAAGCAAACAGCTATGAAGTCATTTTCCCTAAATGTTTAAAGCTACATGTAATAATAATTTCTGCTAGATACAGTACATTTGTTTATAGAAGCTAGTGTTCTATTTTACTTTAGCAGTAAACAAGAATTTATTTATTTATTTATTTTGATTTTTTTTTTTGTGGTCTGCTCTCGCCATTTCTTCACAGAATCCAATCCAGAAAAGAAAAAGAAAAAGCTGCAGTGTTAAAAATAAATAAATAAACTAAGATGTTAAATCTTTACTTTCATTATTTTATATTTTCTCTCAGATTGGGTCTTTTAACCAGATTATTAAAAGGTTTATTAGGACACAACTCAGGCAAACTGGATATGTAACAATCAACCATAATTTTCTTCAGATCATTGAATGCAACATAAGATTTTGCAAAAATAGATTGTAGGAAAAGTTAGGAAGTTGGGAAAAATGCAGCTTTAGAAAAATACAAGGTCTAAACAAACAAACTTAAATATGTTCACTTGATTCCCAAATGTTAGCTGTAACACCAAGAGTTCAAGATTTATATCAGTGTTACGAGTCAACCGTTTGTTTTAATCACAGAACAACTCAAATGAACAAAGCTGAATACTGATTAAGAGTAAAGTAAAGAAAGATTGTGTCCATCAAATAAGAGTTGTTGATTATATAAAAGGGAGGTTCGTTACTAATTGTATAAGTAGAAAGTTAAGCAGGGAGCAAGCAAAATGTTTTAAGCTGAACAACTCAACAGAAAACAGCTGTGATTTTTTTTTAAGTTAAAAAAATGTGTGAAAAGTGCAAGAATTTCTTCTTTAGTGAGGGACACTAGAATGTGAGTTCTATTTAAAGCAGATAACAAAATATGAGCAGACTGGCAGAATATCTTTAATGAAATACAGTAAGAGTGGCCAGATGGAGAATTATTAGATGGTAAGATTATGTGCCTATTTATTGCGTTTATTGCATTACTTGCATAGTTTGTGCACCATGTGTGTGCGTGTTTACCCTGTATCCAAGATCCTCCTGTAAGTCACTTGAGCTTGCACTAATGTTGGACTGCCACACAGTCTCCTTAATGCTGCAGCCATACATGAACACATTCTTCTTCCTGGAATGGCCATGGTAGTCGCAGAACACCTGCACCCAAACACAAATGGAAGAGAAGCAGAGGAAATGATCATGTATACAGGGTACAGGTATTTTGTATATTTTTTCTAAAAATTCTGTGCAGTTTTAGTAGTAAAGTAAATATAATATATAATAATAATAATATTATCAAAACAAAAACTTGTTATTTTTGTGAATAAAAGCCAATAACTGATGTCTTCCATCTCTTATATGGTAAACAAATCTCCCTTACAGACATCCCTCTTTCTCCAACCTGCTGACACAAAGTGCAGCGCAGAGGCCAGCGGAGGGTGTTGTTTGTGGTGAATGCATTAACATCATAAAACACTCATTGATTTTTAAATACTGTGGGCATGCAGCCCAAAAGGAAGTACAGCTGATCAGGAGGAACTGACACCAGGATAAGGAGGTTAATGAAAAATGATGCTGCAAAGTGGGGGAAAAAAATGCCCGCAAAGTAATTCAGGCGCAGTTAATTAAGAGTCATACCAGTGGTGCCCTTTGTGTGTATGCAAGATACTGCAGCAGGCTCTTAGTATGGTAGATGGTGGGGTGGAGCTCAGGATTGGGGTTCTGCCACTGGCGATTCAAATCCTCTCCACTCAGAGAACAACGATGACTAAAGCAGAAAAGTAGACGGCAGAAGGGAAGGACACAGAGTGGAGGATAAACTAAGCAGCAGCTAGAGAATCCACCAGTGTTAATGTACACGAAGCTGTGACCAGTGTGCAGGCCAGATCCAGTAGATACATGAATCGTTCCATCACTTTGAACTTACTTTCCATTGATAACTCCATCAGGGTTGAGCATGGGAACTATTTTGAAGATGTAGGCCTCTCTGAGGCTTGCTGCCAGTGGGCTGGAGCCCATCAGGAACTCCAGCGTGCCCTTCATTACCCAGCTGGCGTTGGTCTCTCCAGGGTGCACTCTGGCTGACAAGAAGATCAATGGGCGATTCCCTAAAGATGGAAAAAAGAGAAAAGGTAAACAATAAATGTGTACTAAAAAATAAATAAAACAGCTGAAAAATACAGAAAAATAAACAATATTGGACAAAAAAATTATTTGGCACAGAAAACAAACTCTGACTGCTAAAGGCTACTCTTATGTAGCATTATTTATCCTGTGGTTGTAGACTATTACAAAGAAGGGAGCGTTTCTGTCATGTCTTTAAACAACTCATAAAAGCTTTAATTAAGAACAAACTACAAAAACAAAATATAAAAAATCCATCAAATTCTTTGCCAGAAAAAGCTCCATTTATTCAAATTTATCCCACTGAAATAAGAATAAACACTAATGCTGAACATAAAGTTTGAAAGCAGATATATTTTCCTAAAAGATAACAGGTACGGGTACATGTTTATAATCCAGACAATAACAACAAAATGCAAACCTTAAAAATCTATTGCACCAGCATAATCACTGTGATTTTTCTGTGTTCATTATGATTTTTTTTTTTCAAACTCAATGATTTCTGGAACATCTCAGCTATTACTTTTTTTTATAATTTTAGATTCTGCACATGTATATTTCTTCAGATTTGGGGAATGAACAATACAACACTGAGCAGTTCAGTCTCAGTCTTTTTTTAAAAGAAGCATTACCTCATTCATCTGTTTAAATAATCCAAATTGGTCTAAACGTTTCTTGGTTTTTCTAGGATAGTCCACATTAAATAAAAAGCATTAGCTGCACAGTCGACAGTCGGTTACGTACTGAACTGACAGATGTGATCATTGGACTTGGACTCGGGCATGGCAGTGATGGTGAGAAGGGGGCAGTCATTTCCACCGAGGGTCTCGCACAGCACGTCCTGTCTCAGGTAGATTTGAGGAGTCCTCAAATCCTCCAGTTTGGACAGATGCATCTGAATACAAAGATAAATGACTTATCTCCTAATATCACACATGCAGTATGTAACAACCATCCTTTATTGTAACTTTTACCCCACTTAACAACCCCCACCCCCCTCCCATCCCACTCTCCCACATCTGAAGTGTGATTTTCAAGCACTACACTGAAAGTGCAACTACAGATCTTTATACAGAGTGTATGATGAGTTCTGAGATTTATGAAGCAAAACAGTGTAGTAATCAGACTACCAGACGATGAAGTTCAAAAATAAAAAAAGTCAATGGCACAGTAATAGTACCTTCAGAGTGGAGTATGTATAAGGGTAATGATAGGCAAAGTAGCAGACATCGTCCTTATGGGTAAAATTTATGCTGAAGGTCGTTGTATAATAGGATTTTCCTTTCTGACCACCAGCTGCAATTGAGCTCCTTGCAAAGTGATTCCTATGGAGAGGGAGGATCAGCAAATGTTACACTGAAGTAACCCACAATACAAACACTGAATGGTAAATGAATTGCATTTGCATATTCCTCCAATTCCACCAAATGTAAAATGTTCATTTTCGTGAGGATTTCAGCAAAACAGAGTAAGTGTGACAAATACGTTTATTATAGCAGAAAGTATTAGAATAGATGCATAAAATCAGAATGGATTGTGTAACTCCATACCCATGTTTTAGATTTATTTATATTTAGAAAGGCTATCGAAAGGGGTATTAACTTTAGCAGAGAGAGAGAACCACTTTCTAAAGATCATTTAAAAACTAAAGAGCACTTAGTCCATTAATACAAACTCATAACAATTTTTGTCATTGCAGCAAGCTATAAAATATATCAAAGAGTAAAGTTTGTACTCTATAGCTTATATATAAAATATAATAACATGGAAGATACTATATTAATGCATTAAATTGATCTTAGCCTATACGTAAAGCTATGATATCAGTTGTAGAGTTTCTTCAATAGTTTTTGCTTGTAATATTCATTTGTGCATATCAATTACATTGTGAGTTTATATACTTATAGTAACAGATGTCTGTTCCTGTTCGGACCCAGCAGGGCTGGCCACTGATGGCCTCCTGCACAGAGTACATCAGAACCTGCATGCCTGCATTTCAAAGCATAAACACATAGATATTAAACTAGAAGGACAAAAATACTAAAGTTTAAATATTTGTTGCATTCAAGGCAATCTAATTCAGTGCTGCACGTGAGAATGAACACATCATCTGTGGGCCAGATGTTTTGACACAGATGTTTGTCGTGGTGCTCACCATAGTTAAATTGGCTGTTTGACTTCTCACAGTTGATGACGTTGAAGCGATAAGAAGTTCCAACACGCATGCCACTCACTTCGAAGTAAAACCACTGATGGTAGTGATTACTATTGATATCTGAATTCAGCACCAGGTCATATTCATATCTGGATAAACAACATGATAAACTGTAAATATGGACACAAACATCAACCATAAAATCATTTTGTACATCGTCTTTAATCCCAGTGGTCCAACAGTGCCATGACTTCTTTACCGTGTATGTACAGTCGTGGTCAAAAGATTTGAGAATGGCACAAATTTTGGTTTTCACAAAGCTTGTAGCCTCAGTTTTTTAGAACCTTTTGCCAAATGTTTATATGGTGTAATGAAGTAAAATTATAATTCACCTCAGCATGCTGAAAATCAGCTTCTGTGCAAAATCTTGAGTGATGGCAACCCATTGTTGCCAAATCAGTGCTTGGAAGTGATCAGAGCTTCTGGACTTTTGTTTGTCCACCCTCTTCATGAAAATTGACCACAGGTTCTCAATGGGATTGAGATCTGCGGAGTTTTCTGACCATGGACTCAACTTTAAACATTTTCATCACCGAGCCACTTGGTTATCACTTTTGCCTTGTCACATGGTGCTGCATCATGTTGGAAATAACATTGATCATCTCCAAATTGCTCCTGGATCGTTGGGAGAAGTTGCTCTTGGATGATGTTTTGATACCACTCATTCGTGGCAGTGTTCTTACAACATTTTGAGCGAACCCACTCCCCTGGATGAGAAGCAGCCCCACACAAGGTGTCTCAATGCTTGCTGGAATGACACAGGACTCATGGTGGCGCTCACCTTTTCTTTTCTGGACAATCATTTTTCCAGATGTTGTAAAGGGGGTTTCACCAGAGAAAATAACTTAGCCCCAGTCCTCTGCAGTCCGACCCCTAAACTTCCTGCAGAATGTCACGTCTGTCCTTGATGTTTTTCTTGGGAGAGAAGTGGCTTCTTTGCCGCCCTTCCCAACACCAAGCCATCCTTTAAAAGCCTTCGTGTCACTGTGTCTCACTCACACCTGTCCTGTCTTTCCTGAGCAAACTCGGTGCTGGTGGTGACCCGATCTTGTAGCTGCATTCTCTTTAGGAGACGTCCTGATGCTTGTTTGACTTTCTTGGGCCCTGAAGCCTTCTTCACTGTAGCTGAGCCACTCCCATTTTAAGATCTTGATACGATAAATGGATGACTGGGGTGCTATCTAACAAGTGGCAATGTCCTCGTAATTCATCTTGCAACTCGTCACAATTTACTTACTGTAATACAAACTGCCACCATGCAAACTGAGGCAGAAAACTTCGTGAAAACCAAAATTTGTGCCATTCTCAAATATTTTGGCCACGACTAAACTTATAACATCTTTATGCCTACTTTCTAACTTGGACAGCTTTCCTGAGGTTGCCGGACTCAAACTGAGAGTTGAACTTCAGTGATTCACCATTTTCTTCAATCACAGGGCAACTGAAAAACAATATTTACAACTCAGCTGACACTTTACACAAGTAATTACCGGTTTCAATCTCAATACATGTGATAAATAATAAAGTAAATAGCGGTCAAAACTCTCAATATTGTCAAGAGAAAAGATAATCTAGTGTTTGAATTTAAAATAGCAATCATAATGGTGATTGTTTTTTAATTCATAAAATCATTAGCAAACAGAAAAGTTCACCTGGGAATGTCCAAGTCATAAACTACTTTATCCACGATATCATTAGAATGAATCAACCGCTCAATGTCCTGAAATATTTTTGACCTGCAAAATTAGACAAACACAAAAAAAGATGATTAAAAACATAATTTTGAAATGAAGATTCACAATTTTTTTCCTGAGTCAATAAAGTTTCAAATACATTAAAAATAAATACATTAAAAAATTATATTTAGAATTCACAACTTGCATAAATATTTAACATTTTCTAAATTGTGGCAACTCGCTCTTAGTTTAACAGGATTTCTGAAGTTCCAAATGATACCATAGATATATTAAGTTGTAGCTCAGACATTTGGAAAACCTTACATTTTATCGATTTATATACTAGAAAACACTTTGCTTACTGCATATTTGGATGCGTTTAGCTTTAAACTGTTTTAATTGTACTTTCTCATTCACTCTCTAACCACTGGAACAGATGTCTCACCTTTGTACACCATAAGGTCTCTCTAGAAGAGGTTCCTTAAACGTTGGAGCCACATGCCCAAAGTAATCTGGGTAAGCCACTTCAGCGTACTGGGGGACAGAACGTGTTGCCGTCACCATCTGCACGTAAAGGTCAGGATCGTGCAGGGGGAGGAGTTGAGCCGTGTCCGGCACCTCAAGAACTGCACCTTCCCCTGATTCATCCTCACCTCCTTCTGAGCCACAGTCTGAACCCCAGTTGCTGCCCCCTCCTCCCACGCGACGGATTGGAAAGCCCCCCAAGAGCAAAGGTGACTGTATGTGCCTTGTAGTGTTGACTGGAGATCCTTCTCGTTTCCCACTCTCTGATCCAACTTCTGCTTTCAGATTGTCCTCTAAAGAGACACATTCCAGTGGACGTGATAGTTCCTCTTCAATCCCATGAGCCTGAGAGGGAGACCTGCAGAAGGAGGGAAAGGTAGTGTGTCCATCCGGAGAAGGAGTGTTAGCTCCCTCTTTTTTATCTTTATCCTTGTTGATGAGAATTGAATCCAGGTCTAAAGGTGTTTGGGAAGCAGGTGGGGTAGAAGTAGGAGCAGAGGGAGACAGCTGAGTCTGATGTTTTTTGACAGAGTTGCAGTCTTCACGAGAGTTTGGTGACAGGGTTTGCTTTTGTGATGGGGATTTAGCTGTGGGCACTAAAACTGGCCGAGTGAGCCGAGACGATGCCGTTGATGAGGAGAGGGATGAGGAAGATGAGGCACTTTTTGAGCATTCAAAATTATAGCCCTAAAGAGACCACGCATGTCGTCAGAAACATTCACTCCTGAGTGATCATGCTGCAAATCTAACACATGAAAGCTGCTCATAAGCCAATACAATTTGCCACAACTTGCAGACATCTATGTAAATTCTAGCAGTATTGTGAGGTTTGTATGACATTAGACAAGTCGTTCAATGACAGGACCATTACTAAACATGTATATAATCAAAACTACTGTCTCAGAACAGAACATGATAAAAAAAAAGTGTTGAGACTAGTGTAGTGAGTAGTACACAAGTAGTGAAGTATAATATACTGTATGTGCTTACCTGAAAATCTTCAGTCAACTCAGAGAAAAACCTTTGATAGGTCTTCAACTCATCATATGAGCATCCAATGGTCCTTTTGGGATGAAGTTTGTTCAGGTCTGTTTCTATGTCATCATTCTGTTTGACAGAAAAAAAAAAAAAAAGAAGCAAAACCCTAAAGTTAGCAAACTGCATTTGTATTTGAGTCACTGATCTTGACAAAATACATGGTTGACAAAATGTTTTAGTGTTTTGTGGCCAATTGTGACTTATGGCTGCTGAAATATGACTGAAAACTAGAAGAAGTGCAAATATGAATAACTAATTCACAATCAAGATGAGTATTTGTAACAGTGCTCCCCAGAGAAGAATCCTTTACGTTTTACTGATTTGTGAAAATATTTATGTGAAATCTGCTGATTACCAGACTGCAATGATCCTTCTCGTCTTCGTCATTTTCACTGTCTGCGTCTGCTTCTGGCTCCTCGTTATCGTCACTTTCATCCACAACATCATCCACTGAGCACAGTACATACGGACACACATTACTGATCTATTCTGCTCTTGTTTTTAATTTTCATAAATATGAGGTTATTCTAATCCATAGTGCACAGCTGGTGAATAACCCTAAAAGTCAAACCCAGAACTCCATGAGGCTTGTTACTTCAATAAGAAATGAAAAACAAAATGTTAAGAAAGGTGAGCAGCGGCAGTAAATAAGAAGTTGTCGATCTTTTAGCTGCTCTCTTCTGCAGGGGTTCCCACAGCGAGAAAACTCATATGAAAGATTTGGCAATTGTTTTACGCCAGACGCCCTTCATGATGCAACCTGGGCTAGGAGAAAAAAGGAAATTGTGGTCATATTTCTGCAAACACTATCTCATACTGAGCTTATGGTCTTACTAACATAATGCAATAGAACACTTTCTACTGTAGACGGTGGGAACATTTCAGCAAAAATAATGTATTTAGGTTTTAAAAGAATATAGTTTAGTAGCGATGACTTGCAACAAAATAGCTGAAGGACATGTGCAAATAGCGTGAAACGTTGTGCACATGCCAGACAGTGAAGTGTGTGTGCGTGCGAGCTTATGAATGCATCTGTTCTCACCTCCAGGCGGCTGGTTGTACAGCTGTGCCACAGGGCCCCCAGCAGGAACATTAGGTAGCTGGAAGAGGAAGGTTGACTTGATGGTCACTAAAGGCAGACGGTTCTTAGGAAAACACTTCCTCATGATGAGACTTGAAGTGTTGATCAGAGGATCCAACGTCCGCACAGGGAGACACTCCTAAAAACAAAAACACAAAAAGGTCAAGCGCAGCTGTGCCCCACCTTGCGTGCTACTTGATTTAATTATGGTACTTCTTTTTCGTGTTTCTTACAGTGGATGAGTTGTAGAGAATCTTCATGCCATCGGCCTCCAGGAGTGCCTTCCTGCCGAGTTTGATGTTGGTAATATTCCTGAGGCAGTCCAGCAGCCCTTTACGAATCAGCATATGGCGATGGCGAGTGTCGTTGCGATGCCAGTCCAGGTACAGAGCGAGCAGGACAGGAACAAAACCACCGTCCACTGCACGACGAGCATTTGTTTCTGCGCAGGAAAGAAGATGAAGAAGCAGATATATTGGCATGGATCAATTTGCCACTGTAAGATAGGATGATGACAGGTATAACAAATAAAAATTTAACAAGGTGTGGACAGTTAGTGGTTTCAGAAAACTTTGAAAGGCAAACTGAATAATTAACTAGTTTCTGGTTCAGATAAAGTCAGAAGTCTATGAAAAACAGGAAAAAGAAAAAGAGCTTTACTGCACAACACTGTGAATAAAAAATTATTGAATGTGGAGAATTTTTTTTAAGCTAAAGGCTAATTACTCACTGGATTTGAGCAGAGCTCCCAGTGCGTCCAGAGCTACCCTGTTGATTTTGAAACAAGGTAAACGGGTTACATTGTCTGTCAGTAACAAGTGCTCAATAACTCTGCTGGTAAAAGACCATGATGATGCAGTGTGGGTGGATGTCACTGGTTTCTAAATACTCAGAAATCAATCATTGTATCTAGTTACAAAAGAAACATACTCACTTTAACAGGGTGGTGTTCTTTTTGCTGTATGGTGCAACAATCTTGAACATAAGTTCCACCACACCATTCTTCCCCAGTGAAATTGCATTCACAGCTTCAGATAAATAGACCAAAAAATTATGCAATTTTAGAAAAGAAAAAAAAAAGTACTGTAGTGTTAACAAGGCAAAAACTTATATATATATATATATATATAATTTTTTTTTTTCCTTGAATTATCCACAATAGGTTTTAATTTACTCACAGTTAGTGGAGTAAACCCTGAGAACCTGCAGACAGGGCAGAAGTAGTTTTGCATTCAGTAGATTCTGTTTCATTAGGTTCACAGTGATGTTCAGAGCTCCGCTCAAACGTGCCTTCACTCCAAACTTTCTGTCTGAACACAAACAGGATTTCTGTTTAGTTATTTAATGTATTTTTGAACCAACAGCATCAACATTTTGTTCCTTTTGCTGTATCATAAAAAAGTACATTTATTTAAATGCTGCAAAGTCATTTTATCCTACAACTGACTTCTTTGGACTTTGCTTCCTATGGGACAGTTTATTCTTCTTTAAAACACTGAATAAGAATCTACAGAAAATAATCAAGTCTGGCTGAGCATTGTATTGCTGTGGTGGATAATATGATTTTTTTTGTCGAATCACACTCAACACTATATATGTAAAAAATGAATAATTAAGAAGCACAATCCGATATATTAAATAAAAAGAAATCACCTGAGTTTAGAAGTTCTTTTTATATGATGGTACTTCTATTGGCCCTACAACAACCATTCAGAATTCAGGTGTCTGATCAATGTCACTGCTTATTGTCACAGCTAACTGAATTGATTTATTATTTGATTAAAAGTGTTTGTTCTGCCTGTCCCAAAGCTCTGTGGATCTTTCACAGCAGTGCACAAAAAGTAACCAATCAAAGTGAAGCTAAATACATTGGAAACATATTAGCCAGGCTATTCATGTTATTTTTGTGTGTGTGTGTGAGCGAGAGATAGTGCAAGAAAAATAACAACACAAATAAAATAAAAGTTATATGTATCGGTATACACCTCATCACAAATACTTGAAAAGGGACAAGGAAAGTACAGTATTGTTTTAAAACCCACAGTGTACATTTTCCAACTGTGTGCACTGGGAAAAATTAACACTTTGGTTGAGGTAGCATTGGGAGACATTTAAACTTTATTTAGGTACTTGAAATGGAAAAGGGTAGTAAAAAAAATTATTCAATGAAAATTTCTTATTTGTAACGCTATCTTTGTTTTAAAGGCAAAAGTATGAATGCAAATGACACCCAGCTGATATTAAACTACATACACAAAACAATCAGTTAAATAGAACAGAAACAAATGGAAAAATCGTTTAGACTCCTATGAAGACAAGGTGGGCCTACAACGCAAGAACTGATGTCCTCTTCTTAGTATGTATGTTTGAGTTAAACAGTGGCATTAAGGTTACCTTTGGGTCCAACCTTGGCGAGCAGCGAGTGAAGCTGTAGCATGAGTTCTTCACTGGGAAGAAACTCTCTACTGGCAGTGATCAGAAGCTGGAATAATACTCCTGTTCCTCCCTTGGAGACAAACACACCCACTCTCCTCCCTCTGCCTAAGACAGAAAACCAAGAATAGAACAGCACTAATTGCAATGAAACTTAATTCAGGACCAGGATTAGAGCGGCTTGGCAAAACACTGATTCCATCAGTCATAGCCAAAATTAATTTATAATTGGGAATTACAATTAAACATTTTATGATTTAGGAACATGGATGCATTCAAAAGTAGGTACATGTAAATACAAAAAGCAAAAGACGCTGAGGCTTGATTTTCTATTTTAAAGAATGATGAGTCTCCTTACCAATAGTCAGCAGCTCACTGAGGATGTAAAGAATGTTCAGGGTAGTCTGGACATCTCTGCTGTTCTAGCAAAGTTACAAACACTACACATGTTAGTATAATATAGTGCAACAATTTGCTCAAAAATATAGCAAAGCCGTTTCAGCTTATTAATCTTAAGTGATTAATGTGACATCTAGTATCTATTTTTTGTGGACTAGAAATCTCTAAACCTGAGATGAGACAGTCACTGAGAGCATGAATGAATCTGCTCAAATGAAAGCCCATTGTAAAAAGTGAAGCTGAAGTTTAGGCCAAACTTGAATCATGGATGCTTTCAGGCTTAAAAGAAACATACTCCAAAAGAAAGATGACACCTTTATATAGACAGTGTATTTTCTAAAATGTTTTTCTAAATACGTATACTGTACAAGTTTACAAAAAAGACTTTGCTTCCTGTGAGGTATTTAGCAGGTAAATTACAGTTTTTCCACAAAATCCTATCTGCATCCCAGACAAATCCTCTCCAGCAAACTTATTCAGGTGTTCACTGACTAAGAAAACTTACTACACTTATTATAAATAACTTCATTCCATTGCTGCTGTAATGACAAATTGTATGTGTTGTAGCTGTTGTGTTACAATGCAACCATATGGGGAGCTAAAGTTGTGTTGTGTTGATGTGAACTCACCTCAAGTGATGCCAGGATGACCTCCATTCCAGTGGAGCCTTTGGACATCACCTCTTTCCCACTCCTCTCTGTAAAGCACCAGAGTAAAATGGGTCAGAAATGGAAAGAGTAAGCAAATACTGTATGTCTGCCAGCCACTGGTGTCACTTTAGAATGCGTGAAAACCACCACTGAAAAGACTGTCAAGAGACCAGCCACCTGAAACTAAAGCAAAGTGATTAACATCTGGAGGGGGTTTAACGTCTAAGATAGTTTCCAGCTGAATGCTTCAAATTTCTGAAGGAAGGACTCATATTCAAAAACATGCACTGCAATGATGCCTGTTGCCACAACACAGAGCAGCGAAGCTCCCATTACAGCAGACAAAGAGGGAAAGTGACTTCATTCTCTGGTCAGGACACCTTTAATCCATTGTATCTTTACATAGCAAAGCGCTGTCCGCTGCCATATTCAGGTTTTACGACCTCACATTAACATGTTGGGAAAGATTCTGCACAAATATGAGAAGCTTTAGACAAAATAATAAGATAAGATAGAACTTTATTGATCCTGCAAGAAATTGTTGAATGAGAGAAGACCTTGAGGAACCATAACGTTTTCTCCCCCATCATATTTTCCCCCCAAATCAGTCTGTTCACGTTCAAGTTGATTTTATTATCATTCGCATCACATGTGGTACATGAGGTGGAACGAAACTGTGTACACAGGGTCCCAGTTAAATCCAAGAATAGCAAAAATATAAAGTGTAAAAAGAAACAGTAACAAGGATCTGTAAAGGCCACCTGCATCACGAAGGATTCCACTCACCCAGTACACACACTCTTTGCCCCGCTCCCCTCAGGAAGGAGGTTAAGGAGCATTAAGTGTAGAACCACTAGACTGAGGAACAGCTTCTACCATGGGCTGTTAGACTCATGAATACGTATCTAATAATCAGGATAATCACTGTGATAAAAAACATCATGTTGCTGCAGATCTGTTTCATGTTGCTGCTGATCTGTTTCATGTTGCTGTGTTTATGTGTGTTCATCTGCTCACAAAGACTCATGTTTGTGCTGCTGTTCAGCGTATTGTTTTTATGATACTAGTGCTTAGCATATTTTTAGTTAACATTTTTCTTAGTTCATATCTTAGATCTTATTACTTGTTTTTATTTTACATTTTATTGTTGATGCAATTGGGACCCTGTGTACACAGTTTCGTTCTACCACATGTGGTACGAATGACAAAGAAACTGACTCTCTGATTCTGATATAAGATATAAACTAAGAATACTGTGTAAGTATTAATAGTACAAAAACAATACGCTGAATGAACATGAGTCTGAGTGAGCAGATGAGTACAAATGAATACAGCAACATGAAATAATTCAGCAGCATGAGATCAGCAGCATAAATAATCAGCAGCACATTTGTTGTGAACTGCTGTGAACATTCAAAGAAAAGAATTGCTAGAATTTTTTTTTTAAGAACAATATTTCATCCTTTCCAAAATAAATATGGAGCTAATACATGTGCATTCAAATCTGACTTACCGGTAAACAATAATTTAAAAAAATTACAGAACACTAAAACAAAGCAAAAAATACAAACAAAACAAGAACATGAAAACAACTTTAATCTCAGGTTATTGATGCTTTTGTGCAGGAAATGTAAACGTTGCAAAACCAAAAAAAAAAAAACTGTCCAATTGGTGGATTATATTACCTGATGGTGATCTTAGTCTGGACGTCTGGTGAGATTGAGAGCTTCGCACAACATGCAGTGCTTCACAAACTTGTGGGGATGAAATGTGTTGAGTGCACAGCTCAGTCACAAGAATTATGCCAGAGTTTCATTATAAACTGAGCGAGTACTGTTCAGTCAAGTGAAGTGATATGACACCGTTTTATACTTTTATACTGATTTTATATGCTCAAGAAATGTTCAATATATTCAATATACTGTATTCAAACAGGTGTGTCATATCACTTCACAACCCAGCAACATACAAACAACAAAATGTATACAGTACTGTATATATATTTTAAAAAAACTATGCTCACCCTTTAAAGCGTTGGAGAGCAGAGACTTCTTCAAACATTTCTGTCATACCAGACTTTTTAAAGCTCTTCAGAACAAATCCGTCTTTCAACACCAGCAAAGTGATCACTGCCCAAGTGGAGATGCACACTCGTAAAACTAAACTTAAAATCTCTGCACTATGACCTCCTGCATTTAAACTGCCTTCAAAATCTGGGTGTGTTTCTATCTAAAGAAGAATGCACTCATCCCCAGATGAATTCAAGAAGCTGCAGAGGTCAAGTGTTTGTTCTAATCCAGATTCTCACTTTAATTTTAACTCGGCCAAAGTCAAATATCTAAAGTGTTTGAAACTTAAGAACGATGAAGTGCAACCGTAGACGATATTGTGAAACTCTATGCTTTGGACAGCGCTTCAAAACGGACGGTTGATATATCGTGTCGCAGCTCGTTAAATATTTTTCAGCTCGTTAAATATTTTTCTTGTGTATTATGCTATTCTGGTCCCTACCTGTTGAGCCTGAAGAATCCATGGATGGATAGTACCTCCTGGTGTAGCGATACTCCATTTCAAAACAAAGCTCTTCAAGTTTGCAAAGGCTCTGAATGAAAACTGGTTTTATTCTCTGAAATATCAAGGTAATTTCCCTCGGCAGTTTGAGCACTTCAGGTCTGCAGCAAATCAAAAGGTTTCAGGTTATAATGTTGCCAGAAGGTAATTTGCTTTTAAAGCTTCATTGGCACGCTTCTATCTCCTAAAGCTTGAAGTGATCTCTTCAGCTGGTCAACACAAACCACACATGGTACTTTTGTACCATGTGTGCACACACCGGGCTTAGAGATAAGCACCTCCCATTGCACCCGCCCAGCCAATGAGCCGCAGGCTGCTTCAACAGAAGACTTGCGGAATCATCTCGAGGACGGTCTAATACATACAAATAGACCACTCCAAAAATAAAAATAAAACATATTATAAATCCTTATTATTGACATTTATTAATATTTCAAAAGTATAAACACAATGAATCAAGCCACATATTTGTTTTTACAATACTTCCACCAAACAAAAGTTCATGGCTCTTCCATTTATAAGTCCTGGCTTCCCCTTGTTATTTTTTTAAGGTATCTCTTTACTGCCTCATAAGCTCCCAAGGCTCTAAACTTAAGACGGAGTACAGCAAAGTCCATCCTGGAGTGTATGGTTACTGTGACCTGGGTCAAAGACCCCCTCCCTCCTCAACTGCTTCCCTCTGACCTACGTCACGCTAGTACCGGTACACATTTCAAGTTGAGGGTACAGGCAAGGTTCTGACAGATAACTAAACAGTAGATGAGAGAGGAGCAGCTGTACATCATGATTGATAGAGTTACAGACAGATGCCTTTTCACTGTGCCCATCATTCAGGATGGATTAACAGCTTCACTTTGAAGTAGGGATGCACCGATACCGATACCAGTATCGGGTATCGGTCCGATACCATGTGCGTGTACTCGTACTTGTACTCATAAAAGGGCTCCGATACTACAGGACCCGATACCAGTTTCATTTCATTTCATTGACTATGTAAGAGTTCAAATGTAAAACATTTTATTTTTTTGTACAAGTTTGGACATACTTTACAGATTACCAATAGTAATGTACTTTGTTTATTTATGTTTGAAGTGTCTAATGAAAATAAACAGTTTAAGTTAATTAGAATGATTTAAAAAAATATTAATTAGTACTTGTATTGGTACTTGGTATCGGCAAGTACTTTAAAGTAAGTACTTGTACTTGTACTCGGTTTTCAAAAATCTGGTATCGGTGCATCCTTACTTTGAAGAGGAGTAAAAAATAAAAAAAGCTTCAATTTAAGAAGAGAGATGAAATTCAAGAAAGGTGGAACAGGAAGAAGGTCAAAAGAAATTTAAAAGTAAGAAAGCAGTGGCAAAAGAACCCATCAACAAAATTCTTCAATTGACACCATCAGATGCAGACTGATTACTTGACTATGGAACACCAAAATGCTCAAAATTAATTAATTAAATAAATAAATAAATAAAACATTATGAAATAAGAATTTTTTTCATTTTTATCATTTTATTTCATAATAGTTTTTACATGATGGCTTATTTATTTCATAATTGTGTTTTTCAATTCAATTAAATTCAAATTCAAAAATATTTTATTAATCCCAGTGGGAAATTAAATGTTCTAACTCATCATCCTGGATTCATTAAAGAGTTGTTATAGATGCTGATGTCTGTGGGCAGGAAGGATCTCAGTCTGTCTTACATTGATACAGCGTGTTCATGATAGCTTATTTATTTCATAATGCCACTTTTCAACAGAATGACTTCAGCTGTCAATCAATGCCAGTGGGCTGGACCTACACGTA
The DNA here is from genome assembly GCA_038048925.1 of Garcialebias charrua. NCBI lineage: Eukaryota > Metazoa > Chordata > Actinopteri > Cyprinodontiformes > Rivulidae > Garcialebias > Garcialebias charrua. Next base: position 14,092 of record JBBPBX010013197.1, on the reverse strand, counting down.
GGTCTGTCACAATAACTAATTTTGCTGGGCGATTAATTGTCTCAGAAATTATTGCGATAAACATTCATTCATTCATTCATTCAACCTTTATTTATACAGGCTAGCCTCGTTGAGTCACGGGGACTCATTTACAAGAGGGACCTGTCTCACTCACACCAAACAACCATCCACTCTCACACTCACACCTAGGGTCAATTTAGAGTCACCAATCAGCCTAACAAGCATGTTTTTTGGTCTGTGGGAGGAAACCGGAGTACCCGGAGGAAACCCACGCATGCACGGGGAGAACATGCAAACTCCACCCAGAAAGGCCCCGGACCGGGATTTGAACCGGCAACCTTCTCGCTGAGAGGCAGCAGCTCTACCAGTTGTGCCACCGTGCTGCCCAAATTAATTTTGTTCGAAACATTAATATTGTTCGAAATTTTACAATAAATGATTATTGTCAAATGGCAATATAAAACTGTTTGACCCAAAGGATGGATAGGGAGGGAGCGAGCAGCAAGTCTAAGAAAAATAGAAGTGAGGCCCCTTGACGTGACTTGGGCTGTCTCTCTTCAGTTCTCAAAATGGCGGATGCTCTGTGTGATTTGAGTTCTTTAGCATAGCATTTTTCACACAAAGCGTTTACTAAAAAAAACAGTAAACAAGTTCTCAGCTTCTTTTTGCAGAGAAAAACAAATTTTTACACAAAGGCACGGGTTTCAACTGTGAATTTTGGAGCTTCGGCAAGATGGATGCTTTTCCCCCCCCCGAGGTCGGCCTGTTAGCTTAGCTTGTAGCTTAGCTTGTCAGCTTAGCTGCTTTTAACAATCCAAAAATGCAACATTTTTTGATGGTTGAAATGGATTTTAAAGAGAAAAGAGAAAGGGAGGAGTCAGTGAAGAGAACCTGAGTTGAGTTTTTTGGCATCCAGTATGTTCAGTAGAGAGAGAGAGACACAAAGAAACAATGAAGCCAATAAATGAAAATGAGGTTGATAATTTTCAGTTATCATGCGATTAATTGATTTGTTGTTTATTGCGACAGGCCTACCTACACGCCCACTGGCTGCTCCTTCACATCCATTAGTTTTCCTGAATGCCTTCTCACTGGTACAGCTAGTGTTAATCTTGTTAAATTCAAAGAACTAAAACAGCGAGTCCTCCCATGCACACTCCTGTGGCACCGATCAATTGTTGGCAGTCCATCACTTTTTGTCCTGACACCTGTATCTTCTGAGAAAGTAATCCTCTCAGTTTGATCTGCTAAAGTTACCTGAGCTGAACGAAGTTCATGCAACTGCCATTCTTCATGACTGTTGACCTAGCAAGTCGCTGCTAGCTGCTATGCTAGCTGTACCAGTGAGCAGGTATTCAGGAAAACTAATGGATGTGAAGGCTCAGCCAGTGGGTGTGAAGGTCCAACCCACTGATGTTGATTGACAGCTGAAGTAATTATGTTGAAAAGTGACATTATGAAATAAATAAGCTGTTATGAAATAAATAAGCTATTATAAAACACGCCATTATGAAACAAAAGAATAAAAATGAAAAAATGTCATAGCAATAAGCTTAGATACTTATTTCATAATGCTTTATTTATTTATTTATTTATTTATTTAATATTGAGCATTTTGGTGTTCCATACTTGACAGGTTAAATATTGTCCTCTTCCAAAAATCCAGACTGAAAATGCCACACTCTGCAAAAACAACAAATTCCACGGCAAAATAAAAAATAAAAATCATAAGCATTTATGGGGTTCTTCTAATAGATGATAAATTTCATTTGTACAGTATGTGTCAGCTTTCATGTTTAACAAATACTTATTTTTAAGTTATTTGCTTTGACTTTACTAATGAGAGCAGTTAAAAAGCAGCAGAATGTCAATGAATCTATGATTAGTTCTTCAGATTGCTTGTTTTGTGTATCCAAGTTACAGAGATTTGCTATTTATAGCAAAGTCAAGTTAGTAATAGCAGGAATACCTGACATTTCAAAAGTAGTAAACTGTGAGTGCTCGGTATTTCTGCTTGATAAATGAGCAATACAAGAATCATAACATGGTTATTTCACCAGCTCAATAAATGCACTTGTTGACTAAACGTCATAGCGTGACAACAATGTGAAACTGATATTTAAACTAATCCGAGCTTCCAGAGGCTCCTTGCTAACAGGGATGCACTCGTGTTTCACTGTGTTTAACACAGTGATGTGGCACAATGCCGTTTTCTTCCGCTGCGAGATCAACACTCTCCTTAAAGAGTAATCAGAGACTCTGGACACGTCAGTCTACACCTTTAGCTACCGCTTCACCCGCCCGTCTCCTTTTCCACAGCAAATAAACAAACAAGGCAAGCCTTAATGAATTAATAAGCTACACCAGGGTTTCACACAAATGTCTGAATTTAAAAAGGGGAAAGTACAATTTGAGAACATTAAATATTATGTTTCATATCTCTAGAAGAAAGATGTGTAAAAAAGGTTTTCACATTATTAGAATTTTTAAGTTTAAGTTTAAAAAAACAAGACAAGCTAAAAATGCACAGCGGGATGAAAGAAAAAAGCAAAGTAATATCAAACCTTTTCAGTTTGATCATCTTTGCTAAAATACGTGTCTTAATTCTAACAAAAAGGTCCAATAAATGTCATGTTGTCCATTTATATACACATTTATGCAGATGCCAATTTGAGTAAAACACCATTTTATTAGCAATGCAGAGCTAAAAAAACAGCACAGAATGAATACTGAAGTGGAAACATGTAATAAAGGGCAATCATTTATTAAACATAATACTGTACATCCATAACTTCAATAGGTCTGAGTTCATGACTAAAGAGTTTTTTTCCCATCCAAATACATTGACATGCTTCAGTAGTTAAACTGCTATCTGCTACTATAGGTGACATCAAAATAAAATTAATTTTAATTTATTGTGCCATGACTTAAATTATGTAAACTAAAAATTAGATGTTCTTTAGAGATAAATCCAAGAGTCTATATAAGGTCTTTGTAACCATCCATCCATCCATTATCTTTTACCAGCTTCTTCCTCTTAGGGTCACGGGGGTCGCCAGTGCCCTTGTCCAGCCATCATTTTGTGAGGGGCGGGGTACACCCTGGACAGGCCGCAAGTCCATCACAGGGACACACAGAGATAAATGAAACAACCAGTCACTCTCTCACTCACTCACTCACACTTGGGGACAATGTAGAGTTACCAATCAGTCTAACATGCATGTTTTTGGTCTGTGGGAGAAAACTGGAGTACCAAGAGAAAACCCACACATGCACGGAGAGAACATGCAAACTCCACCCAGAAAGACCCCCGGACCGGGATTTCAACCGGGGTAACCTGCTCACTGAGGCAGCAGCTCTACCAACTGTGCCACCCGTCTTTTAAACCTTTATACAAACCGGATTCCAAAAAAGTTGGGACACTAAACAAATTGTGAATAAAAACTGAATGCAATGATGTGGAGATGGCAAATGTCAATATTTTATTCGTAATAGAACATAGATGACTCATCAAAAGTTTAATCTGAGTAAATGTAACATTTTAAAGGAAAAATATGTTGATTCAAAATTTCACAGTGTCAACAAATCCCCAAAAAGTTGGGACAAGTAGCAATAAGTGGCTGGAAAAAGGAAATTGAGCATATAACGAACAGCTGGAAGACCAATTAACACTAATTAGGTCAATTGACAACATGATTGGGTATAAAAAGAGCTTCTCAGAGTGTCAGTGTCTCTCAGAAGCCAAGATGGTAAGAGGATCACCAATTCCACCATTGTTGCGCAGAAAGATAGTGCAGCAATACCAGAATGGTGTTACCCAGCGTAAAATAGCAAAGACTTTTAAGTTATCATCATCAACCGTGCATAACATCATCAAAAGATTCAGAGAATCTGGAACAATCGCTGTGCGTAAGGGTCAAGGCCGTAAAACTCTACTGGATGCTCGTGATCTCCGGGCCCTTAAACGTCACTGCACCTCAAACAGGAATGCCACTGTCAAGGAAATAACAGAATGGGCTCAGGAATACTTCCAGAAAGCATTGTCAGTGAACACAATCCACCGTGCCATCCGCCGTTGCCAGCTGAAACTCTACAGTGCAAAGAGGAAGCCATTTCTAAGCAAGCTCCACAAGCTCAGACGTTTGCACTGGGCCAGGGGTCATTTAAAATGGAGTGTGGCAAAATGGAAGACTGTTCTGTGGTCAGATGAGTCACGATTTGAAGTTCTTTATGGAACACTGGGACGCCATGTCATCCGGACCAGAGAGGACAAGGATAGCCCAAGTTGTTATCAACGCTCCGTTCAGAAGCCTGCATCACTGATGGTATGGGGTTGCATGAGCGCTTGTGGCATGGGCAGCTTGCATGTCTGGAAAGGCACCATTAATGCAGAGAACTATGTTCAGGTTCTAGAACAACATATGCTCCATCTAGACGTCATCTCTTTCAGGGAAGACCCTGCATTTTTCAACAAGATAATGCCAGACCACATTCTGCAGCAATCACAACATCATGGCTACGTAGGAGAAGGATCCGGGTACTGAAATGTCCAGCCTGCAGTCCAGATCTTTCACCTATAGAGAACATTTGGTGCATCATAAAGAGGAAGGTGCGACAAAGAAGGCCCAAGACGATTGAACAGTTAGAGGCCTGTATTAGACATGAATGGGAGAGCATTCCTATTTCTAAACTTGAGAAACTGGTCTCCTCTGTCCCCAGACGTCTGTTGAGTGTTGTAAGAAGAAGGGGGGATGCCACACAGTGGTAAAAATGGACTTGTCCCAACTTTTTGGGGATTTGTTGACGCCATGAAATTTTGAAACAACATATTTTCCCTTAAAATGATACATTCTCTCAGTTTAAACTTTTGATCTGTGATTTGTGTTCTATTCTGAATAAAATATTAGATGTTGGCACCTCCACATCATTGCATTCAGTTTTTATTCACAATTTGTTTAGTGTCCCAACTTTTTTGGAATCCGGTTTTAATAAAATAAATGCAAATTGCCAGAAACAAAATGCCGTAAAGGAAAAGTGAGAAAGTGAATACAGAATTGTTATTCATGTGAGCAACAATGGAGCCTTGTGTTTTAATTAGACTTGTCAAAAAGTGCACACCTGACTGCAGTGCTCACACATGTTCTCATATCCAGTACTTATGATTTGAACTCTAAATTGCTCATAACTTCCATTTCAATTTTCTCCAAATACTCAAGAAGTCCCTTTTGGCATAAACACATCATACTGTAAATGTGCAACTTTTAATTAAGCCAATACAGATAACAAAAAGTGATAATAGATATAAATATAATTAATATTAAATTGATACATGTTATTTGACATGAATTTATTTAATATTTAGCCTTGAAACAAATTTAAGCTGATATTTAAAAATACATTTCAATTAATATCATAAAATAACCATATTATGCCAACTGATTGGATGTGAAAACAAAACAAGCTTTAGTTTTTTCTATTAAGTTTTCCGTTGACAAAAGTGATCATACATACTGTATAAGAGAGTAACCCAAATTAGGCAGCTATTTTTTTATTAAATCGATACCCATCTGTCAAGTTAACCTAATACAACAAAGTTTTGAAGGAAAGAAATTTACAGAATTAACCCAGTGATGGTTGTTTTCTTACATTTTTAATCCTAAACAGTTTAATAAATCAATAGAAATGAGTGAAGTTCTTTGAATACACCTGCTATTATTTGTCACAGTTTGTTTTGAACAAATACCAACTTAAAGCTTCATGTTTGCAAACACTTTATAAATAAATCTATTACATACATCAATTTTAAACTGCTACACCACAAAGTGTCAAACTGCACATGAATGTAAGGATACAGAAGTTAAAGATAACATGTCTTTAGAGATCTTACCTCTTGGTCTTTGAAGAGATACATTTAAAATAAATAAAAGACAATGTTCCTTTTCTACTGTTTCATACTAATTGTGTGAGTCAGTGTGTAAATGTGCTCTCACCTTGTGTCTGTATGAGATGAAGGATCTTTGTTGTGACCTGTCTTGCCATTTCGACGTCCCTCAGCATGGACTCGCCGTTCATCCTGTCAAGCTGGCCCAGAAGCATCAGTACTTTGGAGTTACTGGGGACACTGGAAACACACACATACAATCCTATCTTTATAACTACAGTAATTTATTGCAGTGTCAGTAGAATTTTTTTTTTTTCATTTACCCTTTATTTATCCAGGTAGTCTCATTGAGCCACGAGAACTCATTTTCAAGAGAGACCTGTTTTAGGGAGCAGATGGTGGGGGTTCAAGGGCCTTAAGGGCCTTGCTCAGGGGCCCAGAGTGGGGCGAATGAGGGTGGAGGCAGGTGTGGGTGTTTCACCTTTTTCCACCCACATTTTGATGTTGACAGTACCGGGGCTTGAACCGGCGATTAGAATCACAGGCCCATGTCTCTAACCTCTGCGCCACCACTCTCGAAGTATGGCTTCTTTCTGTAATGTCAATGCACTTCTGTGCACGGAGAAGGATTCATTTGTTTTCTTGTGTACAAGAATGTAGCAAGTCCTCAAATATACTAGAAAAAAATGTCATCCTGCTTTAAAAATACTTTCCTTGCTTAGACGTTCATGTCATCCATAAAAACAAAAACAATAAAGAAAACATAAAAACTGATTTAATGTTCACGGGGCCTTTAAGAGTTAGTAATCTAAATGCAGTTTAAATGTACCTTCAATATCTGTTTTGTTTTAATAAAGCTGATTTAAAAGCTGTCTTCTAGTGCTTTATTTCTGGAGTAGTGAACTCTCTTTTTTCCTAATAATATTAACTTCCCTAGCATTCAGCTAGAAGCAAGAGATTAAGGGTCAGTTAGTGCAGTGAGGGCAAACAATGGGAGAGGAATCACAACTCCAATTATACCCAGTGGAGAAAAAATTGTTATGTCCTTATAAAGAGAGAGTTAGAGAAAGATGGGAAGCAAAAGTGAGTGCTCAAGACAGAAAACTTTTTTAAAAAATTAAAAAAAGGAAAAGTAATCTCAGAACAGACAAGGGAGTTACACGTGATGAACAAAACTTGTTTTTAATCGTGACAAATTCTGTTTTTTCTTTAAGCTCATGCAATTATCTCAGATAGAAACACACACACACTTCAGCTTTACCTCCTTTTGCACTAGTGTTTAATTCCATTATCTATCTTCTGGGCTGCGTGTGCGTGTGTGTGTGCGCGTGTGTATGTGTCCATCAACTCACCCCTTCTCTGAGGCCATTTTGGGTTTGTTCATCTTTACCACATCAAAATGTCATGTTGTCTGCAAGAGAGAGCAAAAAGTCCACAGTGAATAAAAAAGGCAAACCATGTCATGTTATTTAAAGAATGATTACCCTTTACCCCCAAATGTCAAATGCGCTCCCACTGGACTCCCACTTTAGCCAGCTAGAAACTAAGCCAAAAGCAGCTGACCATAAAGCTCAACTGTCCCTAGCTTTGAATGTACTGGGCTATAAACATGTCTCGGACTTGTACCAAACAGATGACCTATGTAACGGGGGGTAAAACTTGTGACATTTAGCTGTAAGATTAAAATCATGAATTAGAAATATTATATGCTTGATAGAAAGAAAGAAAAATACTATAAAACTTGCAGCCAATGCAAAAGGAAGCATTATGGACCAGTCTGACAAGAGCTCCACAGGAAAAGTACAATCCATACACATTTTCCTCCAATTTCTTAGAAAACTACATATACTGTATTCTGAGTAACTGTAGTGCAGTTTTGTACCTTTGAGTATTGTGAGAATGTGTGAGTGCAGTGTGTCTGCACACGGATAGCTCTTGCTGATTGTTCCAAAAACAAAGCTACTATCAGACGAACAAGGCCTGCAGACTGATATTACACAAAACAAAGTATGGTCCTAGAGGTGAAAAAGCTGCAGACCAGTTCAGATAACTTTAAGGGTGCAAAATGAACACTTCAACATCTTTTTCTAGGTATACTTAAGTCACATTTATTTGATTATGCCACACGTTCAAAATGACACTGTGTTTTGATCAATTTAACATCACAACTCCTCTTCTCTCCCCCCCCCCCCAAGAGCATGTGGCGATAATGGGAGAGTCTGGCCTGTTTTATCAAGAACATTTCAAAGATTTTCAAACCAGGTGAAGGTTTGGGCTCCATGCTGGCCGATTCTAATGTACCGTATTTCTCATGAGACTACATGCACTTTACCTACAGTTTAAGCCCAAACAAACATCAAATTCTTATCCAATCAAGGTGGTTCCTTTTTCGTGGGGGGACAAATGGAGTTGCTATCAAAAACTGGCTGAAACATTGGTCGCCAACTGACACGTATTAATCTCTTTATATCTTATTTGTTTGGGTAATTAAATTAAAGTGGTGAGATTTTTTTTGTGTGTGTGTGTGTGTGTGGCCGGCCTTTAATAGAAATCTATCACTGAGAAAATCAATGGTTCATTCATTCATTCAAGTTTATTTGATCAAGGACAGTACAATAAACAATGTTACATGTTAAAAACGAAGCAACCGTTGTCTTGCACAGAAGTTTTCTAGCCACAGGCTAATTTGCAAACCCAGTCCTTGGTTGGACTTGTAGTGATACAACCTTGAGTTTTGAAACACTTATCTGATCGCTCTCAGTAATGAACTTTTTGGGAGTTATTCCTGAAGGGACAATAATACTTTTATTACTTTTACTTTGAATCAGACATTACAAATTAAGTCATCCAGAGACTTCTTTTAATTTGTGTTAATTCAAAGTTCATCAATGAATAATTTGTGTTATTTGTATAAGCATTAGAGCATTTAATGTTTGATAGTCAAGGACTATTTAATTCAAACTGGACACTGGACAACGAGTCGCTGATTGTTTACACACCGGACATACGGTACGTCCAGCTGGAGATCGCACGGGGAACGTGTCATATTCTGGTTATCAACATTCAAGATAGTTCACCCCTTCTTTTCCACTTTTCCTCCTTCTTATGCTAAAAAACTTCCCTTTAAACTTTATCTCTGTTGTCAGCAACAAACTAAGTTAAGAGTACCTGCAGAAGAAGTAATGTCATCTTTTACTTGTCTGTTGTTCAAAATTTAAATCTGTCGATAGTTGGTTATAGGAAATTCGATCGATCCAAACATGTACAAATGTGTGGTGTAATTTAATGATTTGTTAATTAAATGATTTAGTTCATAAATTGACGTTTCATGTCTTTACATCCTCACCTCCAAGGTATAGAATTATTGGTATTAAGCTGAAAAAGAGAGAACTCGTTTAATTGATGGTAAGTTTGGGTCAGATAAAATCTACTCAAATCTTTCATCTGGAATATTGTACTAATCAGCAAAACTGACTAGTATTATATCCCTACAGACTTTTCTATAAAAACAGCTAAAATAAAATTAAAATTTAATTAAGATTAAACAGTTCCCTATATAAAAACATCTAAAATGAATTTAAAATTGAATTAAGTTTAAATGGATTAAACAGTTCCCTCACACACACAGCTGTTCCTCTGTCCCCATGGGGTTCAGTGATCACAGATTTGGTTTTGTTTCAACCATTTTTTCACCTGTGAATTAAAAACTCTAAGATCAGTTAATGTTTTTATTGCTGATGGTAAACTGTTCCAGATATGAGGACCTTTAAATGAGAAGGAGCATTGACCAAATGATGTTTTGTATTTTGTAGGTTTACAGTCTCCATCAACTGCACCTCTTGTTGCAACTCCTGAGCTGCTGACTTTTAAAATCATTCTGCTCACCAGCTCAGGGACAAGACCATTAATACCATTATGTGGTATGTTTAAACAAAATAACTTCTATTATCAGGCCTCCACATCATCATTGTTCTCTCCTGTAACTGATACAGCAGGACCACCTGATGATAAGGTCACGCCCTCTCAAGGAGGTAACAGTTGTCATAGCAACAGGTCAGAACCATTTACTGTACGTAAAAAATAAAAATAAAAGAATACATAAAAGCTAATACCAGAATACTTTTTTATTTATTTTTTTAAACAGTGATGCTGACATGTTAACAGTTCATCCAGAACCAATAAATAAACAGGGAAACACCTTGACGAGTTTCTTTTAGGGCTGGTGGCCGAGTCGCTGCACCTGCTGGGCCGGTCACTAACGGCCGCCGCTGCGCCAACAGCCAGGCCAGCAAACGAGAGATAAGCTAACAGTAAGCTAACAACACAACTGTTTGCACCAAAGACAAATACTTGAACCATAATAACAAAATAAAGGAGACTGTTACAAACCTGTTGAAATAGAAGTGCTGTCGATATAAGACTGCACTAACTGTAAGATAAGGGAACCAGCTCCTGTTTGTTGCTTGATACGCCCTGATTATGATGTAGGGCTGAAGAACCGAGTAAATCACGCGAGAGTAGCGACGTCTTCTTCTGTTTTGGTGTCAACCCCAAAAAAAAGTATATATTTGTATGAGGTTATTCACATTTTTAATATGGTTTGTAAATTGTTTTAAAACTCCAGCGTTCAGTTGTATAAATTCTCTGCAGTTTCTCTGTTTGGAATTTAGTTGTTGTTTGTTTGGACTACAAGTCCCAGGTAGACGCCGGGGACTTGCTTATGACGTATAATTTATACGCCAGTCCGTACAGTCTTCGAAGGAAAACGAAGGTATGTGTTGGTTCTCTAACCATTTACTGTATTGATATGTGATATACAGTGCTCGCATTTTCTATATGATACATAATAGATATAAAAATACAAATAACTTGGATTTTGTTTGCTAGAAACACGTATTGCGTGTACATTAGCTTGTCTTGTACGGTGAAGGCTACAGTAGTCAACATGTTGTTGGTGAAAACACACTAGCATCACGTTTATTACCTTTTTGTTACCACGAATGACAAATAAACAATTATTTGGCGTGTTGGATACAAGATTACAAGGGAATTTATGCAGATTATTCGTAGTGCGGAGAAGAACGTAATTATTTTGGTCTATACTGTATTATGTTTGGCATGCATGTTCTGGTATGCTGTTCTCTTACCTGTATTTGTTTTGCAAGTAATCAATTCAATCTTAATTGTGTCACAGATTTTTTTTTTCCATTCTGTAAACGCTATATGTTTATAAGTGTGTTAAAAAGCTAAGAATTAGTAAATGTGTGTGTGTATATATACAGTACAGTATATGTATTTATATAGAGATACCTGTATAGATATTTGTATTTATATAATGCATATATATATATATATATATATATATATATATATATATATATATTTCAGACAAAGGTCTGATTCAAACAGACAACGTGGGGGTGGGGGGCAAAAGTAAAGTTTAAAGATTTTTTTTTCTTCTTGGGTTTATCTTAGTTGCATGCTCAATAATCCAGGTCGATACATCTAACAAGGTTAAGCCAGGTCCTCAGGACGGATTCTTCTTTGTTGAAATGTTTCATCTTTTATCCAAAATACTTCTTGGAGCTGCAATCAAACTCAGGGGCCGTTTACACGGCGCGTATTTTGAATGAAACTGCACCTTTGCGGTTCTGCTGATCATTTACACAACACCACTAGCCCCCTCTTTGAATCCGGAGGTTTCTGAACCCACCTTCCAGAGTGGGAGGTTTTTCGCTGACCCCCGCTGATAACATAAACATCTCCCGCTGAGACTTTGTGTTAAACCACATGCCCGCGGACAGACAACATATTTCTGTCAATAATGGCGACAGACACACACTTCTTTCTGAACTACGACTGATTCAACACTACAAACTGTATGTCTCACAAACACTGATAATTAAACTGAACACACTGTTAAAAACACGTTAACTGAACTGTAACTGCGTTAATGAACTGGACTCTGTTTTCATCCTGGATACTGGTCTCACATTGTTCATCTGGCTTGTTCAGGCTGTCACTCCTTTGCTTAATGCAGCATAAAACATTGAATGGGTTGGGGTAAAGAAATGAGGAGAATTATAAATATATAATTCATCCAGCATGACATCTCTCTTCAACGTCCTTTCTGAACTGCACGCCTGGGCCAAGGCTCGTTCAGAGCCAGTCCGCCTGGTGGAAGGACAGCTTCTCGACCTCACAGGAAAAAAATAAAAACTCAGTTGATTGTTTTGTAATCGAAGTAAACACAAGCTAACATTATTAAGAACATTGATTTACCTTCTGTAAATCAGCTACTGATTATCACAAAAGTCGGACATTGTCGACTCGGTTCTGGTCCACTCTGCCACTGGTGTGGAGCTTTTGGATGAAACGGTCCCACTTGGTGCCAAATCTGTCGACTCTTATCCAAAATCCAGCTTTAGCTTGTTGTTAAGTTGCTGTTGAGCTTTTAGCCCAGAGGAAATGAGCATGCCAATGCAGCACGCATGCGCATTAGGTGAAGTTACAAAATTCACAGCACCAACTAATGACCCGGAATGGTAACTATAGCAGATNGCCGGGGGGAGATTCCTCCGGATGCATGTAAACACAGAATTTGTCCGTGTCAACACAGATCTTTCCCTCTGATTAACATACAAAAAACCTACGTTTCCCCCCAACATGTCCATGTAAATAGGGCCTCAGTCTTAGGGGCCGTTTACACGGTGCGTATTTTGAGTGAAACCGCAGCTTTCTCTCTGCGGTTCTGCCGATCGTTTACATGACACCACTGGCCCCCCTCTTTGAATCCGAAGGTTTCTGAATCCACCTCTCAGAGTGGAGGTTTTTTGCTGCCCCCCCCCCGTTGATAACGTACACATCTCCCGCTGAGCTTTTGTTTGAGCCACAAGGCAGCGGAGACACACCGCATTCTGAACAACGACTGATGGAAAATATTTTGAGTCTCATATTTAATTACTCTACACCTGAATGTAGCTGCTGTGTCCAACATCTGTGTTGGAGGAGACACAGCTGGATCCAGTTCTAATATTATTGTTAATTGAACGAGGCAGGCAGATATTTCACGTGTCACGCTGCACAATAACATATGTGCTAAATAATAACAGTTTAACAATAATAAACAATATTTATGTTTGCGTGGGAGATATATAAAGTTATCTGAGCTAAATAAAGCTATCTGGACTTGTTACGTCATTTAAATGATGCGTAACATGTTGCGTGTTCTTAAAGTTGAAAATGAAGACACCAGGTTTATTTTGTATTTATTTATTCAACACCACAAACTGTATGTCACACAAACACTGATAATTTAACTGAACACTATTAAAAACACGTTAACCGAACTGTAACGACTTTAATGAACTGGACTCTGCTGTTTTCATCGTGGATACTGGACCCACATCAGAACCAGTCCGTTTGTTGGAAGGACAGCTGCTCGACCTCGCAGGAAAAAACATCACACATCAGAAGCAATGGGGTGGGGGTTTGTTCAGTGTTTTGTCCAGGGACACTTAACATGTGACCGCTGGTGGAATCAAACCTCCAACTCTCCCATTTGAAGACAACTGGTTTAACCACTCAGCCACAGCTGCCCGACATTTAAGCTCTATCTTTAAACTGAACCGTTGCTCATTAGAATCCAACCTTTTTCTTTTATTATTAGTCCCTTTCCTAAATGCACCCGGCTTCTCTAGATGTTCATGTGTGAGCTTTTGACACTGACATTTAGAAAATGTTTGTTTTGACAGCTTTTCTGTGAAGGTCAAATTTTTGCATTTGTCACCAACAGTAATGTGCTAGAACAGTTCACCTTCTCTCCAGAGGTTTTTTTTTTTAATTATCCTGTTTTTGTAGACAAGCAGTGCTGGTTGGTTTGAACTTTTGCAATCCTACTTTAATTGTATTTCTAACATTTTGTGTGCTGGTGTTTGTAGTATTCTTTCTTTTTCCTCTTTTAGACCTCAAACATCATTGTTGACGTTAACGGTCATTTTTTATTACTTTTTTAGGGGTGCACCAATAAATTGGCTGGCCGATTTATCAGCCCTGATTTTCTTAATTTTGGGAAATCGGACGATACTTGCATGAGAAACTGATTTTACAGATTTTTTTGTTTTGTTTTAACAACAATTGTTTAACCCTTTCACTAATAAGAAGATAGGGTTAATAAATTACACCAACTATTTTATTTTATTGTGCTATAGC
>JBBPBX010013196.1:20427-52771 GCA_038048925.1 Garcialebias charrua | reverse complement strand
GTTTGCGACCTGCATGCTTTGCTTCGGTGTGGCCCCACAAGGTCGTGGCGTTTTCATCTGTTGCTGATCAACGTTAAGTTTGTGTTGTAGTTGTGTTTAAATGCTCTGTTCCCCCCTGAGATGAGAATCTGTTCCCCCTGTGTCGGGATCCGACCGTGAGGCGCATCTGAGTTCTGAAACGAGTCCACACTATCGTGTCACAGTTATAGCTCATTTTAATCGACAGCTCCTGGTGATAAATAAATAAATATAAAACCTCCACTAAATAAATAAACCTGGTCTAGAGTGTGGGGTGTAGACTACTGTACAGGTTTTTTATTTATTTATCTCCGACAGAATCTAGTCTGACAAATACAAAGTATCAGCCACCAACACATCATATATAGCCTATTTATAATTTTTATTACTAATATAGAAGGCTGGAAGCAGCTGATAGAGGACAAGAAAACTTCCTGCAAAGATAAGTGTAGGCTTTGTGGTAGGCTAAATCTCATTCAAATTAAAAATATGACTGGAGAAAAATTATTTCTAGCTGCTATTTTTTGATAGTTAATGTCTGGGTTTTTGTTGTTGTTGTTTTTTCATTATTTGAGAGAAAGGGTGCGCGCTCCCGACACAGGGGGAACAGATTCTCACGGGGGAACAGAAATTCGCACAGCACCTGCGTTCTTTTGTTGCAAATAATGTTGTGGATCAAGGTATTTGTAAAATAATAATAATAATCTGTGCAGCAGTATTTATTTTGCACTGGGTCATCTGTTTGACAGGTCAACAAAGTGATAGAACAGTAATGTTTCTCAAGTATGTTTTTTTGTAAGGTGATTAAAAATGTGTTGTTGTTTTTTAGCTCCATGAGGCGTTCCACATCCAGGGAATCTGAGCCGTGCAGCAGTCCCAAACACTCGAGACCACCTTCAGGATGCTCCACCCGCAGGATGGTCCACCTGCCATCCACAAACAAACACCAAGGTCTCAGCTGCACCCAACATTGTCGTGGATGGAGGTCTCAAGAGATGACGCAGCTCTGGCCGAGACTGCATCATCTTCCGCTGAATTTGAAATACATGTCACACATTTGGCACTTCCCATCTGGTTCTGTGAACTTCTTTTAGAATAGGATACCCTTTATGTAAATAACTATGTGCTTGTGTTAAATTATTATTTGTTTTCTTCTAACCCTGTGTGGACTGGGCACCTGGGTGGTCTGTAACACAGGTGTACACACCCACCTGTTCACATCTGGCCATAACCTATGTCAGAAAGGGATTTTTTTATAAGTCATAAATTCAAGTACAGGAAACTTTTAAATTTTAACGTTTAAAAATTTATGCTTCCTATAACTTTTTTAATAATGTCCAATTTGGATTACTCTAATTGATTATTGCACTTTGTTTCTTTTGTTTTACAATATTTAATATTTGCACACCTGAAACAATTATAATTTATATTAAATTTAAACATTACTTTGTAAAAATTGATGATGTAAACATGTTTATTAAATGTTTGTTTAAATTATGCATGCATCTGAGAGAAATGCAATTTCAATCCTGTGTATGTTCTGTACATATTGCAGTTTGGACAATAAAGTTGACTTTTAAATTTGACTTTGATGCATGACTTGGAAATGTATTTATCAATACAGAGGTCTGTAAAGAAAGAAATTGATTACAAAAACTAGTTGTTTATGATTCATTTTATTAACAGTAAGTTAATTCAAAACAACAAAAGTTTCTGTGTCGTGTCACACGGGGGACACCACCTCCAGCTCGTCTGTATGGATGCAGTGGACAGAAGAGAAAGCAGTCCCAACCACCTTCAAGATGCTGCACCTGCCAGCCACAAACAAACACCAGGGTCTCTGGCCGAGACTGCATCATCATGGGATCGTCTTACTCTGCGTGGCTGCTGCATGGGTGCTTGAGTCATCACAGTTCTCTGAAAAAAACATTTGAAAGGATACAGTATTGTTAAATTCATTGCAATTTGTTTGGTTTGCATTGAAAAAATATAATTTCTCATAAATCTTACCAGCTGTTAAACATATACTGTATGCACGTCCTAACAAATATATCATAAAAGCTTATAGAATGTTTCTAAACACGGATCTTTGGAAAACAAATAAAATATTTTACCACTGTTTAGTGCTAATTTATAGTCAATTCAAAAAACAACGTGTGTTCAGTTCTAGGTTGCATATTAAAATTAAGCCAAAACGTCAAAAAAACGAGGGTAGATGAAATCAATATTTTAAAATAAAATATATTATGAAACGTTACTTTTGTAATGTGCTAAGTAATAAGATGTGGTGAATTAAAGTCACTGCAGCTGGACTACAACTCCGTTGTGATCCAAACAAAGACAAAAACACAACCGTACACCTCATGCCATGCAGCTAAACACAGGTTTTTCATGTGTTCAGTGTTCAGAAGCATACGCTTAAGCTGTGTGTGATTAAATACACGCAACAACATTTTAGAACTGTTATTTTAGTACAAGTTTAGGCTGTTACTTACTGAAGACGCGACTATCCGCCATTTTGAAATCTAAACTTGGGGAGGGGTGAGAGTTCACCACTAGAGGGGGCGTGAACACAGGACAACCCACAACCTCCTCCCCTGCTTGACTCTCTACACGCCCATTTTGAGAGAAATTTTGAAAATGGCCTGGGGGAGGAGTTACCGTCTCAACCTGGGTTTAGTCTGTCTTTAAAATGGCTCAACACTATTAAAGCTATCCTTCTACCAGGCGGACCGGTTCGGATGGAACCAATATCCAGGATGAAAACAGAGCAGAGTCCAGTTCATTAATGTAGTTACAGTTCAGTTAATTTGTTTTTATTAGTGTTCAATTTAATTATCATAATTTGATTGATATACAGTTTGTGGTGTTGAATAAATAAATACAAAATAAACCTGATGTCTTCATTTTCAACTTTAATAACACGCAACATGTTACGCATCATTTAAATCACGTAACTTGAGTCCAGATAGATTCATTTAGCTCAGATAACTTTATATATCTTCCACGCTGACATAAATATTGTTTATTATTGTTAAACAGTTATTATTTAGCACATTTAGTATGTTCTAGTGCAGCGTGAGGTGTGAAATATCCGCCTGCCTCGTTCAATAAACAGTGATATTAGATCTGGATCAGACTATGTCTCTTCCAACACAGATGCAGCTACATTCAGGTGTAGATTAATTAAATATGAGACTAATTAAATATGAGACTCAAAATAAATTCCATCAGTCATAGTTCAAAAAGCGGTGCGTGTCCGCCACCATTATTGATAGAAATGCTGTCTGTCCGCGCGTGCATGCGCGCATGCGCGCATGTGGTTCAAACAAAAGCTCAGCGGGAGATGTTTATGTTATCAACAGGGGGGGGTCAGCGAAAAACCTCCACTCTGGAAGGTGGATTCAGAAACCTCCGGATTCAAAGAGGGGGGCCAGTGGTGTTGTGTAAATGATCAGCAGAACCGCAAAGAGAAAGCTGTGGTTTCACTCAAAATACGCACCGTGTAAACGGCCCCTGAATCTGAACCCGTCCTGTTCAGCCTGCCTGCACCTGTTATTGTAAGTTTTGCTGCCACTTCAGCTTTTTGTTTTTGTTGTTTAAAATAAATCATTTTCATTTTAGAACTCCTGCCTCATTCAACTGCCTGCAAATGGGTCGAAAACATAAGGATTGGGACAATTTTATATATTTTGTATTATTTTATTCCTTTCCATACTAAAACTCCTTAATTGCCCCTTGATTCTCATCCCAGATGCTGGTTGTGAACTGTACCAGGGAGAGCTGAATATCTTGACACAATGACACCAACAGGACCACATTGTCCGCAAACTGCGGAGAAAGAATACTGAGGCCCCTAAACTGAACACCCTATGCCCCCTGGTTGCACTAAGAAATTCTGTCCATAAAAGTTATGAACAGAATCGGTGACACTAGGCAGTCCTGGCATAGTCCAACTCCCACTGTGAAGGGGTCCGGCTTACTGCTGGCAATGCGAATCAAACTCTTTGCACCACTTGTATATGGACCGAACAGTCTGTATCATCAGGGCTCCAACCCCATATTTGTGCAGCATGCCCCCAGTGTACCCCAAGGAACATGGTTGAACTCCTTCTCCAAGACCACAAAACACATGTAGACTGGATGGGCAAACTCCCATGACCCCTCGAGGACCCTACACAGCAAATTTTGCAGTGTTAAATCAACTCTAATAGAGTCAAATTTGACACTGTTCCAGAGTGTATTTGGTCCCAATCAGAATTGGTGTTAAATTAACTCTTTCATAAGAGTTAAAAATCCAGTGTTAAATTAACTCTACATTGAGCAACTTTTTAACTCAGTGTTATTTGAAATTTACTCTTTTATAAGAGTTGAAAATCCAGTGTTAAATTAACTCTACATTAAGCAACTTTATAACACAGATAGTGTTATTTGAAATTTACTTTTTTTATAATCCAGTGTTAAATTAATTACATTGAGTAACTTTTTAACACAGATAGTGTTATTTGGAATCAACACAGCAGTGTAAATCACTCCATAAAGAGTATTTTTACTCATTTAAGTGTTATTATTTTACTCTACTTAATTGTTAAAATGTATATAAAGTAACACTTCATAGTGTTAGAACCATGCACAACAATGGTGTTGATAGGATTCTTTTCTGAATTGTAACTCAGAGTGTAAAAAATTCTACTCAATTTAAAAACTGATATTAAAATCTGTGCCATAATGTAGGTAACTGTTGAAAAAAATACACACTTAGACATTAAAATTTCAACAATGCATTTGAAACAAAAACAAATTGTACAAAAAGTCTTAATAAAAACATTTATTTGTCAGGCCAAAATACCTAAAAACACATTAAAACAGACTATTGCTTGTCATTAAATGACAATATGGAACAACATACAGTGAGGAATCTGTTGGACCGTACTTTCTTTGGACATCAAAGGGTTTAAAATAACACAGTTCATCGATTTTAAACCCCTTTAGAACTCTGTCAGGTTGTAATCTGACCCTAAATGCATAATAGTGTTCATAAAAAAACATAGTGTCCATCAGTTTTCCACAGAACACAATACTGTCATTTTTTAAGACAATAGTTTTTATCTTACAAAACACAGCCATGTCATTTGTCACTTCAGTACAAACAAGGAAATCATTTCTGTATTCCATCCCATGGTATTTTATTCATTTCACAACACACACATTTTCAGATGGTGAAACTTCAAGCTTTAAAGCAATATCAGCTCCCCCTCTCATTTCATCAAGACCAACCATTTTTCCTGGACCCAATTCAACTCGGTCCCAGTTAAAAGACTCCCAGCACATTGCCATGTGGTTCTGGTGTTTTTTTGCCAATGATTTTCTGAGGTTTTTAAAGTTTTTCAGCTGTTTAAAAAAAAAAAAAATGTGTTTTGCCTCATAGCATATGCACCACATGTGCAGAACTGGACCAATGTTTCTGATACTTCTGGGGTAATGGATCATGAAGTGATGTTTTGGTAGCAAATTAAGCGAAGGAAATAGTTTCTTAAATAGTTGATGATGATCAATGATTAAATGTTTTAGGTAAATTGTCATGCCATCAGACAACAGTGGAGAAAACACTATGTTTACAATCTGAAGTAACAAAAGAAGAAGATGCCAGATTTTATCATCATATTGCTGCGTCTCCAAATAGCAAGGGCACGTTACGCAATAAACACCAACTCTGACTGGCATTCAAACCCAAATCATTGCTTCCATTAAACAATTTCACTTTTGAAGGGCGGTTTCGTCGCTGGATGTGGCCATAGTCAAAAGCCTGTATCCTTCCATGAAGTTGATCAGCATTTAGAAAGTTTTCTTGAATGTACATGTATAGAATTAAAGCCGTAACGTTTAGCATCCTTGGCATGAAAAAGAGCACATAAATAAATATTATCCAATATTGAATTAAAAATGGGGGGGAAAGTTTCTTAATGTAAAGTAAATAACTCCTAATTTATGAACACATCTCTTGGAGCCTAGTGGATTTGCCGTTTCAAAATCATTGTAGAACAACTGAAGCTGCAAGGCATTTTTTCAACAGAAAATAAGGGGTTTTGTCGAAAGTATATGCCATCACAAAGATCTACATATACGCCCTCTTTGATTTGGTCTCTTGTTTTTAACATTTCTAAACAATTTGGATTTTGAAAAATGGACGCAAGTGTTTTCAAAATAGGAACATAGGCAAATGTATCTGTTACAATAACCTGGTCAAAAGTTCCTGTTGTTTTGTTTTTCGGCTGTCAAACCGAGTGCCAAGAACTTGCTCAATAGGTTCAACTGTTCCCCATTTGTGTGTAAAATATTTGTAACGTTTGGCTTCAGAGTTTAGTGGCATGAATGGGTTTTCAAAATATTGAAAGGACTGCTCTATTTTGTTTTTAGTTGCCGAGTCTTGTGGAGATAAGCACTGTAAAGCAGCATATTTGGCCTGACTGTGTATCTCAGAAAACACCTCATCCATAGAGGAGACAAAACTATTTACAGTAGATTGACTCAATATGCTGGTGAAGATTCTCAGTCGTCCAGGACATGATAAAATCAAAAAAGGCGTTCAATTGACTCAATACAGCTGCCTGAAGTTGTGCCACAGCAGAAGAACATGTATTCAGGGTGCTTCTGTTTGTTTCGCTGTTTAATGATGTTGCTCCACCTGCATCCACTAATTCACCCTCATCAGAAATGTTAGCTGGTGTCGATCTCACATCAGGCTCAGAAGTAGCAACACTGTCCAACAGTTGGCTATTAGAAGCTGCATGTTTTGTATTCAAATGTTTTCTAAAACCAGAAAAAGTACCAAACACAGAACAACATCCAGCCTGGGCACATTTCAACCGAAGATATTTCCCAGGCAAATATCCATGAACAAATCGTAAATGTCTAACAAGCTTATTGGAACAAGGTAACTTGGCCTGACACTGAAAACACTTCATAACAAGAAAAAAGTCCCCACTAATTCAGTATTCTTGCTTGAACTTCAGCGACACGTGGACTCTCTTTCACTTTTCCAATGTCAATGTTGTACACAGCAGTTTGGATGAATGTGTACATGTTGTGGAGCATTTTGTGGTATGATGTACCAAACACATAATGTGCTTTAAACAACTCATCTATTGCACCAAGTGAAGAGGATGACTTGCATGGAATGGCATTCTTGTCAATGATGATTAAGAACTGGTGGATTGCATTCTTGTTAAGTCCAACAGCAAGCAGATATGGCTGGGGACTTCTGGTGATGTCATCAAGGTGCTCTTGAATGTTGGTTCCTGACTAAAAAGACAAACACACCAAAAACTGTAACCCTGAATTTATACTGAAATGTTTTAGACTTAACTAGACGATAAAATTAAATAAAAACCATTTTAAAGACTACAAGATGCCCTTCTGCTTGGGTTGCTGACACTTTTCCTGGTTTCTTTTCACCTTGAGCAGAAGGAGGGATCAGATGCAGCAGCAGTAAAATGGATGAAAGGTCACTGTCCCAACCTATAACAAATTTACCACAAATATTAAAGGTGCAAAAATATTCCTAAAGTTCTGTTTCATACAATCAAGTACGGTAGTTAAACAAAAAGTACAAAAACAAACATGTTCATGATCTTAGTGTATCTGATAAACTCACCATCAAAATCCAGTTCAGTTCCATCTTATGGACGTTCAGCTGACAGCAGGAGTTCATCTACCTCACCGACTGAAGAAAGTTTACGGCATTGCTGGATGATTTTCTTCTTGAATGTTGTTGGCCACTTCTCCAGGAGTCTGCTTGATACTTCTCCAAACATCCAAAGGAAATCCAGATCAATCTGTGGTGGGAATTGAGCACAATAGATTTTGAGAAGTAAATAAGAGCTATTAACTACAACATGAACTTATTGCAGTGTAATCTACCGATACACACCAAGCCTTTCACATTTTTGAAACGTGGAAAGTCTGTGAGTATGTTTCCTGACTGCTGGGGATCAAGCACAATGTTGCGGCGGTAGGGAAACGTCAGTTTCATTTTCTTCTTGATCATCTCTTCATCTGATGAATACTTCATAAAAGAGATGGCTTCCTTGCATTCCTCATCACTCAAGACCAGCTCTGGAACACAGTGGAGTTCTCTTGTAGCACTTGGCCCTCCATCCTTTTGCTCACGAGAGGGTCCTTCTGACAAATAAAATACATGCATCTTTAGACATTATTTATAGAGTTCATATAATGTCAGTCCTATTTTAACGTTTGGTTTGCTAAAATATTTCTATTTACAACCATCAGGGTGCTAACGATCCATCGTTAGGCTGATGGTCCTCCTTGATCATGTGAGCAGCTGGTTTCGGCTGTCATCAGCCAACTGGTTGATCCACTGTGAGAGGGTGCTATTTATAAGACTGAGCTGAATACAGCAACTCAGACTGAGGAAGTCTTTCGGACGAAAGACGAAACGTTTCTACAATTTTTTTGCTTTGTTTTGTTTTTTGAATGTCCAGAGGACCAGACTTAGCTTTTTTAGATTTTTCTACCTGGATTATTGAGCATGCATCAGGGTATTTCTATTTACATTTCCACAAAAACTAAGTGTGCTGAATAGTCAGATTACCTCCAAATGACAACCGTCTTTCTTTGGAAGATGCTCTCTGGAGAGTTTTGATCCTCCAGGTCAGGTATCCAGTGCCACTGTCCCCATCATAATAATGCTCCTTTTAAATAAGAAGAGACAGAGACACTTGTTTAAGATTAAACTGTTAAAGCTTGTAAAATATGTTGCATTTCCAAAACCCCTAATGTGCACAACTCACATAGCCATTCTTAGACTGTGGATCACTTAGATAGGGGAAGAAACTAAAAATTCCTTTTGCATACTTTTCCTTCTCCTGTCGTGGTGGTGATGTGCTGAAGAACAGATAATGTATTTTTTCATTAATTCATTTATTCAACCTTTATTTAGTCAGGTAAATCTCATTGAGCCTCGAGGGCTCATTTACAAAAGTGACCTGCTACAAACCAAAGAATGATGAACAGCAATGGTAGAATTTCCTTAAACAACAAACAACAGAGAAAAAAAATTCACAGGAGAGAAATAGAAAGTGAAATGCAAAGTATCAAAACTAGCAAAACACCACAAGGTAGATGCACAAAATCAAAAACAAGAACATATCTGCAATGGTTTTTGCCAGGATTCCAAAAGATTCTTAAAACCATTTAGAGAGGTCAGGGCCGAGAGCTTCAAATCTTTTTGTAAGATATTCCAGGATGCAGGAGCAGAGTAGGAGAAAGCCCTTTTTCCAAGTTCAGTCCTCACTGACGGAACACTGCAGGTGATCATGTCCTGAGAGCGCACACTGTAGCTGCACTCACGTAAAGACATGTAGGAGGAGATGTATGAGGGCAGCAGACCGAGAAGTGATTTAAAGAAGAAAATGTACCAGTGGAAGAGTCTACGTGAGGTTAATGATGTCCAGTTAACCAGTGAATGCAGGGTGCAGTGGTGGGTATGATAATCACAGCCAGTTATGAATCTTAGAGCACCATGGTAGACAACATCCAACATCTGCAGGGTGCTTGTAGGAGCATTCATGTAGAGAATGTCACCGTAATCAATGGAGGGGAGGAAAGTCACAGATACAAGGCGTTTCCTAACATTCAGTGTTAGACATGATCTGTTTCTGAAAAAGAAACCCAGTTTAACTTTCAGTTTCTTTACTAGGTTTTCCACGTGGAGTTTAAAAGAGAGCTGTGAATCAACCAGGATACCCAAATATTTATAGGAATCAACAAACTCAATTGGGACACCATTTGAGGATAAAATCAGAGGAAGATCTGCTGGGACCGACTTCCTACTTGAAAAAAACATCCCTTTTGTTTTATCAGCATTTAGTACAAGTTTGAGACGGAACAAATCTGACTGGATGATGTCAAAAGCGGATTGCAGAGACTGGAAAGCCTTAGCTACTGTTTTAGCTCGGCAGTAAACAACTGTGTCATCAGCATAGAAATGTAAGGATGCATCAGGGATGCTCTGACCTACATGAGCTATGTAAATTGTAAAGAGGGTTGGTCCTAAGACTGAGCCTTGTGGTACACCATTTTTAACCGTTAAATAACTGGAAGAAGTACCATTGTGCTGAACACATTGCATCCGATTGGACAGATAATTAGAAAACCAACCAATGGTGTGATCAGAGAACCCAATTTCTGAGAGCTTATGACACAAGATGTTATGATCCACTGTGTCAAAAGCTTTAGACAGATCTAAGAAAAGTGCAGCACAATAATTCTTAGCATCCAATGCTTCAACAACGTCATTAAGAACCTTCAAAGAAGCTGTCGTTGTGCTGTGTTTTTTCCTGAAACCAGATTGATGGAGAGGTAAGATGTTAAATGAGTCCAAATAATTAAATGCATTTCAGTGTACTTTAATAATTACCATTATTTATTTAAGTTGTAACCTACCCATATTTTTCTGTCATGTCAGCTGTCAGGATATTAACCATTTTTTTCTGGTTTCATTCATCAAAGACTAGGTTCTTTTGTACTCATTTATTATGCGTTCTCCACCTGGTTTACTTGTAAGAATGGATTCAACCAACTAAAGACATAATGTAAAGCTATATTTAAAAAAAGCTCTGCAACATTTTTTATGTCGAAAGTTTCTTAAGTTTATACCCGCTTAGCTTCTTCATCCAGCCTCTGGCATTTACTGGGTGGACTCTCTGAAAGGATGATGGTATCGTCTGAGTCTGCAGAATCACCAGGTGATGGCACGGATGACACAGGTGACAACAGTGTAGGGGTCTCATCTATGTACAATGAAAGAAAAAGTGGAATAAAAGTTGTTGTGCTCAGTTCTTCAATGGTGTTTTTACTTTCTATAAAACAGCTAATTTGATTGCAACAAACCTGTGTCATATTTGATGGTTAGCACACCAGTGGAGGGATCCTTAATAACGTCTTCAAAGACATCATCATCTAGCTCAGTTCCTGAAGTGTCAATAACTTTGACTCCTTGTGTAACAGCTTGAATGCCAAACTTTTCAAATGCTATAACAAAAAATAAAATAAAAAAGAAATCACATAAAACATGTTATAATTTTACTTTTAAAATTTATAAAATAAATTTTCACACGTCACTTTCATGAAATCTGTAAATCTGTACATAATATTAAAATTAACACAAACATTTACTACTTAACACACCCATACTCTGATTATAAATGTGGATGACATTGGACAAGAGGTAATGTTTTGATATGACACCATTTTAAATGAACACTCATCAAAATAAAATACAACAAACTTTACCTGCAATAAAAAATCCTTTTAAAGTAGGCTCTGTTAGTCAAACAAACTTTTGACACTCTCCAAGCTTTACTTTCAGGAGCATGATCACTGCAAAAGGTAAAAACCTTACATTTACAATTTCAGAAGGGCTGCCGAAGTTAAATTTGAAAACCATAAAAATGCACAAGATTCAATTTAAATTTGCTTTAACTGTTCAAAAGCTATATGTTAATAAACAAAAATACAGCCATAAGTACAGATAACGTGCTTAAAATAACACGTAAAAACACGTAAAAATGGCAAGACTGTTTTCCTGTTTAATTTGCTGAAGACGCAATTAAATATGGGTACCTTGGGCGCGTAGGCTACTCAGAGGCAGACGTTTTTGACTGCAACCCATGAATTGAGACACAGCTATTTTGTTGTAATTAAGAATAATTTAATCTCCTACATGTCTTTGCGTGAGTGCAGCTACAGCGTGCGCTCTCAGGACATGATTACCTGCAGTGTTCCATCAGTGAGGACTGAACTTGGAAAAAGGGCCTTCTCCTATTCTGCTCCTGCTTCCTGGAATATCTTACAAAAAGATCTGAAGCTCTCGGCCCTGACCTCTCTAAATGATTTTCAGAATCTGTTGGAATCCTGGCAAAAACCAATGCAGATTTGTTCCTGTTTTTGATTTTGTACATCTACCTTATAATGTTCGCTAGTTTTTGCTACTTTTCTTTTGTTTATTGTTCAATGTATTTGTATCATTGCTGTTCATCATTCTTTAGTTTGTAGCAGGTCGCTTTCGTAAATGAGCCCTCGAGGCTCAATGAGATTTACCTGACTAAATAAAGGTTGAATGAATGAATGAAAATCTAGGTTTAATAAGTAGTGTCGTAGCTTTCACAAGAGTGCTGATTAAAGACGACACAGTGGCTGCTGTAACCATAGGGCTGCAACAGCTGCTGTTTCTTTGTTCACATTCCGATGACGTAGTTTCAAGCGCGTTCACGTTAGACGTGTTGTCTGCTGCAGAGCCAGTCTTCATAAAACAATGTCCACAAAGCTTGGATGTGCGCTCGTCTTTTAACAAGAAAGCTATGAGAGTGCAGTGAGATGCTAACGGATAAATGCTGTGCGTGCTATGCGATAATAGCTCCGTGCTGAAATGCGCCCAGGAAATTTTGTTCCGCACCACATATATTAACGTTCAATGAGTGGAAAAAAAAATGAAACGGTACGCAGATGGACGATATTCTCCCCAAATACATAGCACACAAATAAAAAACAACATTGTGTTATTATCTGTCAATGCCAGTTATGGTTAAGGATTCACCATTTAGGGGGAAAGCATGTTGGATGGATTTGCCGTGTTTTGCTACGCTAACACGTTAGTAGCTTGCTAAACCAACATACGCGTTATGTATAATAAAGTCATGAAATCCGCGTTTTGGTCACCAACAACAAAGAATATGCTAGGAACTCCCCATATCGTATAAAATCTCAATAAACTGAGTAAAATATAGTCATGAATTCAGTGCTAAGCTAAATAGTAATACATAGTCGAACCTACACCACATTATTTTCTCAAAACAGACTAACTGTAAAAGTGATAGTTGGCAGATATGCATGTAATATAATTCAATTAAAACTACAAATTCTTAATTTCTTACTAAGTCAACTTACCTCTGCTCAGACGAATGGATGAAGAGAAAATGGCGTCAGCATAAATTCAGTGGGAGGAGCTTTCCAGAGTTTTCTCAGCACATGGTACTTGACACCATGATTTTTCACCAACAATGGGGGGCGTATTACTCACAACTGTGTTTTATAAATTCTGATAGAGTTATTGCACTTTGACTCTGTTATTTTAACTCAGCTGATTTTGCTGTGTAGAGAGTAAAGAGCTGGTCCGATGTTCCACGACAAGAACAGAATCTGCATTGTTCCTTCTAGATCTGAGGTTTGACCAACAATCGGATTAACCTCTCCAGTACATCTGAATAGACCATAGCAGAGAGACTAAGGAGTGTGATGCATCTATAATTGGAACACACCTCCAGTATCCCTTTTTGAAGAGGAACCATCTCTGTCAATCCAGTGGCACTGCTCCCGGTGTTCATGTGATGTTACAAAGGCAAGTCAACCAAGACAGCCTCACAACATCCAGAAAATTAATAAAATTAAGGTGTATTTCATCTACCCACAGAGCACTGCTACCACCAAGCCTTTTAACCTTGGCGACCTCCGCCATGGTTACAGTATGGACAGACACCCACAAGTCCTCTGACTTAGCTTCCTCCATGGAAGATGTTCTGGTGGGATTAAGGAGGTCTGAGAAATATTCCTTCCACCTCCAACAACATCAATGTTTGAGGTCAATAGCACCCCACTTTCACAGAAAGTGCTAATAAAGTGGTGCTTTACCTCCTTAGCCATCTGATGGTTTGCCAGAATCTCCTTGGAGCCAGCTGAGAGTCTATCCAAGGCCTCACCAAAGTCATCCCGCATCTGATCTTTTGCCTCAGTAACAGCCAAGGCTGTAGCCCTCTGGTACTCCTCAGCTGCCTCTGGAGTCCCACTAGTCAACAAGGTCTGATAGGACTCCTTCTTTAGCTTGACAGCCTCCCTAACCCGAGGTGTCACCACAATTTTGAGGATGGCCACCACAAGAAGCACCTACAAGCTTGTGATCACAGCTCAAGGAAGCCCCCTTAACAAATGAGGTGCATAATATGGTCCACTCGGACTCAATGTCCCATCTCAGCTGGGATGTGGATAAAGCTCTCCCAGAGGTGTGAGTTGAAGATCTTTCTGATGGGTTCTTCTTCCAGGCATTCCTAACAAAACCTCATTACACATTTGGATATATCGGGTCTGTCCGGCATCTTACTCCACCATCTGATCCAACTTACTACTACATGGTGATCAGTTGACAGCTCAGCTCCTCTCTTCACGTGAGTGTCCAAAAGAAATGGCCATGAATCAGATGACATGATTACAAAATTAATCACTGATCTATGACCTAGGGTGTCATTGTGCCAAGTGCACTTATGGACACCCTTATGTCCAAACATAGTATTTGTGATAGACAATATATGACTAGCTTTGACGTCCAACAACAGAACACTGCTCTGATTCTGATCAAATAGGTTGTTCCTCCCAATCATACCCCTCCAGGTCACACTGTCATAACCCTTGTTGCCATTGAAGTCTCCCAACAGAATAAATTATTCCCCTGTTGGCACACCTTCCAGCACCCCCGCCTAGGGCTCCAAGAAGGTTGGATACTCTGAACTGCCATTTGGTGCGTAGGAACAAATAACTGTCAGAGCCCATCCCCTCATCTGAAAGCCGAGGAGAATTACCCTCTCATCTTTTTTTATTTTTTATAGATGGCCTCCCTTCTCACCTTACAGCTATCCTCTCACTCCGATATGATTTTTTTTATAATAGAGAGAAAGAAAAGGAAAGACAGATAGTAAAACAAAAGAAACACAACAATTATCCAAAAAAAAGCACAAGGCAAACACACCCAACTTCCGTCTGCAATCCTGCAAAGTATATGACAGGTGCTCAGTGACTGAGCACCTGTCAGTGACTGAGCACCTGTCAGTGACTGAGCACCTGTCAGTGACTGAGCACCTGTCAGTGACTGAGCACCTGTCAGTGACTGAGCACCTGTGGAGGAAGTGGACGCGGGCACACCTTGGCTGCCGCTGCTCCTCGTACTTTTTGCTTTTTGAAGCCTTTTTTATTACTTTCTGCTGTTTTTTTTTCATCGAGCCTTGTTGGACATTTCTACCTTTCTCGACTGCAGAGTGCGACAGGCGTAAGCCTGTGTACAGCACCTGTACAAGCGGACGCGGACATTTCTACCTTTCTTTGAACCTTTCTACCTTTCTTGAACGCAGAGTGCGGCAGGCGCAAGCCTGTGTACAGCACCTGTGTGAATCGGACGCGGACATTTCTACCTTTCTGTGATTAAGTTTTGTGTTTTAGTTAGTTAGTTTAGAGCAACTGTCTTTTCTGACTGCGTTGTGGATCTGCAAACATTATAAGTTGCCGGTCAAAGCAGATGACCGCTTGTCCTGAGCCTGGGTCTGCTAGAGGTTTCTTCCTTCTAAAAGGGAGTTTTTCCTTTCCACTGATGCCATTGTGCTTGCTCAGGATGGGAGATCGTGGCGAAGCCAAGATTTGACTTGTTTGCTGGAGTCATTAGATAGAAAACTTTACTAGTCTAACCGGAATTTTAATAATAGTAGGGGCTGCTAGCTCCCGCTAGCTTCAACACGAATTTAGCTTCGAGTATCACGTAGCTGCACTTATTGTTCGCTTACCTGCTGCCTCTCTCAACTTCCTGTGTCCTCTGGACTGTTCTGGACTCTCTCCTGTACTCCTTCAAGGTAATGCTCGTTCGAGTTACATCTCTCTGCTTCTTGTATATCTTTCTCGGAGCCGTGGGCCTGCTGCTAGCGGCTAGCTCTGTGCTAGCCTCCTCCGGCTCGTGGATGTTGACGTATTCCGCTTCGCAGTTGTTTGAACTTAACAACTGCTCCATTCCTCCTTCTATTTCCACCATCAAACAACTGGGACTTCTGCGTAGACCTCGTTACATCCATAGAAGCTCTCGAAGGAAAACCGTTTGTTCTCAAGCGAACTCTGATTCGATTAGTGCTGTCTGGACTGAGAGACGTGTCGCACCTCGATGGCGTCATCAGAACGCTGCGTCTGTAGGCCTTTGTAGTCCTCTGCGCACGAAGTGGCGAGGAAAACGTGGAGTGGACTTCAGTCTGCTTAAACCGGTTCAAAAAGCTCCTATTCCAACTGGTATTAAATTAGAACTTTTCAATGTGCAGTCTCTTTCCAACAAGTCATGTTTAATTCATGATCACATTCTGGAGAAGGACTTGGACCTCATGTGTCTTACAGAGACGTGGCACCAACCAAACGTGTTCAGTTCTCTGAATGAAGCTTGTCCCTCTGGATACAGTTATCTGCAGAGAGCCCGCAGCACTGGCCGCGGTGGTGGTCTGGCTGTAATTTATCGCAGTAATTTAAAATTGTCTCATCTGTCTTCTCAGGACTTTTCCTCTTTTGAATGTCTGGCTTTCAGCTTCAAAGCCCCACTCCTGATGAATGTTATATTAATTTATAGACCTCCCAAACCGCATGTTTCATTTAACTCAGAGATGCATGACCTTCTCACTTTTTTCTGCACCTCCCCTGTGAAGACTATTTTTCTTGGCGACTTAAATATCCACGTGGACAATTCTTCTTCACCTCTGGCAACAGATTTTAAGTCTCTTCTGGACTCTCTTAATCTCACTCAACATGTTGACGCCCCTACGCACAGCAGGGGGCATACTCTGGATTTGGTGATTACAGACACTGTACTCATCAATAACTTATCTGTATATGACCTGGGTGTCTCAGACCACAGGGTCATCTCCCTGGAAGTGCCTTCATCTTCGCCTGCTTCAAATCCAAAACGACCCATCCAGTTCCGTGACCTTAAAAACATTTCCCTTGATGTTCTGTCTGCTGATCTTCACACCCTGACCGCTGTCAATCATTCATCTGCAGATGACTCTGTGGATTACTACAACCAATCTCTTCGGGAGCTCCTGGACCTACACGCCCCCTTAAAGACAAGACTGGTGTCTTTCTCGCGCTCAGCTCCTTGGTACACTGATGAGCTGCGCAAGATGAAGGCAACTGGCCGTGCTATTGAGAGACGTGTAAAATCATCTGGTCTGTCTGTGCATAAGCAGGCATATAAAGAACATCAGAAAGCATACGCCTATTCTCTTAAAGAAGCACGCTCCAAATATTATTCTAACATCATCAACACCTGCCCTGGAAACTCTAAACAGCTCTTCTCCACAATCACTCGTCTGCTTAATCCCATTAAGCAAACTCTTGAGGACTCTGCTCAAAAATGCGACCTGTTTCTTTCATCTTTTAAAACCAAAGTTGACACTATCAGATCTCAGCTCCACAACCTCCCCGTTCTCAGTGTGCCACCCACCCGTCTGCATTCTGGGACCCTAAACAGCTTTGACGAAGTTGTTCAGAGTGAGGTGGAGGCCATCATCAAGAAAATGAAGCCTTCATCCTGCGCCCTGGATCCTTTCCCCTCTTCTCTCATAAAAACCAATCATTCTGCAATAGGCCCACTTATCACTCAAATAATAAATCAGTCTCTACAATCTGGTCATGTTCCACTGCCTCTAAAAACCGCCATCATTAGGCCTCTTCTGAAAAAATCTAATTTGGATCCCGACATTTTTTCTAATTACCGCCCAATTTCACACCTCCCTTTTCTGTCTAAAGTGCTGGAAAAAGCTGTTGCTGCTCAGCTGCAGGATCACCTACAACAACACTCCCTGTATGAGAAGTTCCAGTCTGGATTCAGGGCAGCTCACAGTACAGAGACTGCATTGCTGAGGGTTACCAATGATGTCCTCTTGGCTGCTGACACTGGCTCTCCCTCCATCCTTGTCCTCCTTGACCTCACTGCAGCCTTCGACACTGTGGACCATAGTATCCTCCTCCACCGTCTTCATGTGGAGGTCGGTCTCTGCGACACAGTCCTGGACTGGTTCAAATCTTTCCTCTCCAATAGGCTGGAATGTGTTAGTCTTGGCAACGCCACGTCCCAGACAGTTTGTGTCTCCTGTGGTGTCCCTCAGGGGTCGGTTCTGGGGCCCCTGCTGTTTTCCCTTTACATGCTGCCTTTAGGTCAAATTATTAATCAGTTCAACATTTCTTTTCACTGTTATGCCGACGATACACAGCTTTACATCAGGACTGGAGCATCCTCATCTTCCACCTTGTCATCTCCATCTTCACTCACTGCCCTCTCTGCCTGCCTGGAGGCAATTAGGGCATGGATGAATCAGAACTTTCTTCAATTAAACTGCTCCAAGACTGAGGCCATACTGATTGGCACCCCTCACCAGGTACAAACATCTCCTATAACAAGACTTTCCTTTTCTGGACAAGACATCCCCCTCTCCACCTCTGTTACTAATCTTGGAATAAAAATGGACTCCAATCTTACATTTGAAAATCACATTAAGCATCTGTTTAAAACTTGCTTCTTCCATCTTCGAAACATCTCCAGACTTCGCCCATCCCTAACTTTTTCCGATGCTGAGAAGCTCGTCCATGCTTTTGTCTCCTCCAGGCTCGACTACTGCAACTCCCTGTTTATTGGAATCCCTGGCAAAAACCTTCAGAAACTTCAATATATTCAAAACAGTGCAGCAAGGATCTTGTTGAGAGTTCGTAAATTTGAACATATTACGCCCATTCTCCATAACCTTCATTGGCTTCCTGTCGCCTACAGAATTCAGTACAAAACTGCTCTCATTACACATCAATGCTTACACGGAACTTCACCAGATTATCTGAAGGATATTCTCATTCCATACTCATCCACCCGTTCGCTGCGGTCACAGAACAGCAATCTCCTTCACATTCCGAGAACCAAATTAAGGACCATGGGAGACCGGGCTTTCAGTGTGGCTGCCCCCCGCCTGTGGAACTCTCTTCCTGACTGTCTAAGAGCCCCACAGTCTGTGGTTGACTTTAAGAGCGACTTGAAGACCTTTCTTTTCGACCAAGCATACTCTACCTCCTCATGATTCTACTTTTGATCTTAGCTGATATTGTTATTGATTTTAATTGTTTTATTATTTGTTTTATTGTCATTTAATTCTGTTGCTCCTTGTAGCACTTTGAGATTTTCATTAATGAAAAGTGCGTTATAAATTGAATTCATTATTATTATTATTATTATTATGACAGAACACAGCAACACATGCATAAAGACTAATAACATTTATGGCCTTGCAGTAGATTTCCATAAATATACATACCATACCTACAAATATATATACAGTATACATACATATACATTCATATTCATTCATATACCCATCTACATATCTGCATATACCTACATATACATCCCTGCATCCATTTGCGTGTGGTTGTGAGCATGCATAAGTGAAAAAGTTTCCTTCAATAGAACATTCAATAGTAATCGTGAGGAATCAGAGATCCGCCCCCCCCAAGGCCCGAGGCAGGCAAAGGGGCAACCAGAGCCCAAAACCCCAAGCAGGACCCCGAGCCCAGAGTCCCCAGGGCCAGCCGAACAGGACGAGCCACTCACCAAATCCCCAGATTACCCTCTCATCTAATGGGGAAAACTCCATCACCAATGCATCATGTCAAGAGGCTAACAGTAGACCCATATCAGCTCGGTGCCTCTCACCATGGGCAACTTCAGAGTGGAAGAAGGTTCAGCCCATCTCAAGAAGATTCATTCCAGAGTCCATGTTGTACATCAAAGTGAGCCCAACTATATCTAGTCGGTACCTCTCAACCTCATGCACAAGCTCTTCCCTGCCAGAGAGGTTATGTTCCATGTCCCAAGAACCAGCTTTGGTAAGCCTGGGTCAGAGCACTAAGGCTCCCTCCTTGGACTACTGTACATGGAGTCATGTACCCAACTTGTAGGGCCCCTCCTGCAGGTGGTGGGTCCACAGGAAGGCAAACCCATATTGCTCATTCATAATGAGTCCAACCAGGACCCATGGGTAGAAACCCAGTAAACAGGTGCTCGCAGTCAAGCCCCTCCCCAGGCCTGTCTCCAGGTTGGGGCCCAGATAACCCATGTTCGGGTAAGGGACATTAAGCTCTTTGCTTTTTTCCTGTCTATACACGTTTTTGGAATTGCTCTTTGTCTGACCTGTCAACTAGAACCAATATGACTTGGGAGACCCTACCAGGGGCAAATATGATTGCCCTTAACAGAATAGCTCCTAGGATTATTCAGGCACACAACTCCTCCACCAGGATAAGGTGGTAATTCAAGGAGATGTTCTAAAAATATATTATAACGTGTATATATTTTTTCTAGTTGTGGATAGTAAAACAAAAAAATATAAGTCTGGTCCTCTGGACATGTCTTTTTTGTCCAGAGGACCAAACAACTTATTTTCTATTATTTTTTTCCCTACCTGGATTATTGAGAATTCATCAGGAGATGTGGACAATAAAATTTAGGTGTGTGTTATTGATCACTCTATTAAGCTATATTCAATATCAGCATTTTAAAACAAGATTTATTTTGTCCAAATAACACAATAAAAGGTAATATATTTTTTTACTGATGTGACAATCACTATATACCTGTGCCACAATCGCCCCACTTCAGCAGCCTTTGTGCTGTTCTCGGTAACTATGATTTGTGTCACTGCTCTGTTATAGACATGTCAAAACCATTTCTATTACTTTTTCTTTATTTCCCCTTTTTTTCTTAACAGTTTATTAACATTTATAAGCAGGTGTTCTTTTTTGTCCTTTCCGCATGTTTGCCACTTCAGTGATAGGAGAGGTTTCTGTGAAGGTTCCTATTTAATGATTCCAGTGTCCTTCCTTTTTAACTTAAAAAAAATCACACTGTACAAAGCAATTTGACTTAATATGCATCAGTGAATTAGACATGCTAATGGCTTTGAGGTCAGTAAAACTTTATTGTGACTTGAGGGTCAAAAGCCTAAATCCCCTGAAAAATAAATGAACAGATTCCAGCTGAAAACTTGTTTTACACCACTGAAAGTGAAGAGCTTCAGTTAAAGTGAAATTCAGCCAGCAGCAGACTGAAAGTGACTGTAGCAGGTAAACTAATTGTAATGGTTTGTTCTTCATTAAATGCAGACAAATACACACTGATAAAGAATGGGGAGTGCAGGGTATCAACTTTCTTTTAATCCAACTTAAAAAGCTTTTCACATTAGTTTCCATGTATGTTTTTGCAGAGTCATGTCTTATCTATGCAATGGTATTTTTCATAAAGCCATAATCTGCTTCCCCTTTGCCTTTTTTCACATTAGGTGATGGGAAATTAACAATTTAAGAGGTTTAAATTTGCTTATTCATCACAGATTTTTAAGTGAGAAAAAAGTGATAAATTACCCTTTTGTTGAGAGCAGGAATACATTACTGCTTACTAAAATGGGTCAGGACACAGTTGTACTTGTACAAGGATTATGTTGAGTCCTCATCTTAAAACATATGTGAAACTGCCTCAATTTGAAAAAAAGCTGGCCAAGTTGTCACACTCATTTTTTTTTTTAAGTCAGATTGGTCTTTACTAGCACTGATGGTCAGTTATTGTTCAAAAGTCAGTCCTGAATGAGGGTGTTTTTCAATGGTTTAAGAAAAAAATGAGAGATTGTATAGCAGGAGTGAAAGAGCTCTATTGGCTGACTTTTTCTGTGGACATAATCAGTCAAGCAACAAAAAAAGAAGTGTGTGTGTCTTCACTACTGTTCTTCTACTGTGTTTTATTAAAAAAATACAAATTACAAAGTTTATTCTATTTGCTTCAGTCCAGACTATTTAAAAATTTAAACACTAAGGACAAATAAATAGCTTTATTTTGTAGTGTAAACGGCTGCTTTTAAGGAAATATTGAAAACCTGACATTTCCATTCCCTTAATTCTTATCTCTCCTATTGTGTTCATTCCATGTTAACTACTTTTGTGTTACCAGTCAGAGATCACTGCCCATGATAGAATTAAAGATCTAATTAATGATCCATGATGATACAAATATCATCATCGAATGCTGATAGATCTTTTATCAAATTATTTTCTTATGAGCAGTAAAAGTTTTAAACTGCTATTTTTGCATGGCCTGCAGGTCTCACTGATCACTGACGAAACACATTTCTGTTTCTGATAGACATGCCAAATTTAACAAGGTTGTCAGGTTCTCCAGACAGATTCTTCTTTGTTGAAATGTTTCATCTTTTATCTAAGATATTCTCTTGTCTGAGGAGCTGCAAACTCAGTCTTAAGTTTCAACAAAGAATAATCTGTCCAGAGAACATGACTCAATCTTGTTAAATGTATCTACCTGGACTATTGAGCATGCATAAGGACATGAGTCACAAAATACCTTTGTTTTAATTTAATTTCTAAAATGTATTAGTGGCACAGAAAAACATTTTATGTTCTGGGTAAAAACTGGTCAGTATGATATTGAGAACTGCTCCAAGATGGGGTCACCTCCTGTGTGCTCATGATCTAATCACCATGGTGGAAGACTTGTTCCA
The DNA here is from genome assembly GCA_038048925.1 of Garcialebias charrua. Taxonomy (NCBI): domain Eukaryota; kingdom Metazoa; phylum Chordata; class Actinopteri; order Cyprinodontiformes; family Rivulidae; genus Garcialebias; species Garcialebias charrua. Next base: position 30,338 of record JBBPBX010013196.1, on the reverse strand, counting down.
GTGGATAAACTTAAATAATTGAGTGAACACACAGTGCATTTAGTGACAGCACATTTTATCTGTAGTTTTTCTGTTTACATAATACCTACCCTGTTACCATGTGGTAACCATTCCTTAACATTGGTTTCCTGCACTAAACAAGAAATGTAAGACTGTGGGCTTGGAGACTTTTGCATGCTTTGGTATCTTCACTCGTGATCAGGCTTGGTTTGTAAACAAAATTATTTGCAGAAATGCCTCAGCCTCCATATTTCTCAAACGCACTTGAGATAAGTGTTTTTATAATAATAATAATAATAATAATAATAATAATAATAATCTTTTTTTTAAGTGCCTTTCAGGACACCCAAGGACACTTAACAAACCAATACAGTTCAAACATTATCAGCAACAAATTGAAATATAAATTACATAAAGATTTTAAAATGCAAAATAATAAAAATACATTTAGTAAAGTTAGTGATAAGCTAGTCTAAAGAGATGTGTTTTCAGGGCAGTCTTGAACAGAGAAAGGGAGGTGGTGTTTCAAAGGTCTGGCGGTAGAGCGTTCCAGAGGTGAGGGGCAGAGCAGGTGAAGGCCCTGCTCCCCATGGTGGAGAGGCAGGCAGAGGGTACATGGAGATGTAACGAAGAGAAGGATCTGAGAGAGCGTGATGGGATGGAGATTTGTATGAGGTCAGATAGGCAAGGATGGGCAAGGTTGTGGATAGCTTTGAACGTGAGGAGTAGAATTTTGAAGATGATGCGTGATTTAACTGGGAGCCAGTGGAGCTGTTGCAGGACAGGAGTGATGTGCTTATAGTAGGAGGTTTGAGTGATGACACAGGCAGCTGAGTTCTGGACCATCTGTAACTTGTGGAGAGATTTGTTTGGGAGGCCGTAGAGAAGGGAGTTGCAGTAATCGATACAGGAAGTCACAAGACTGTGCACCAGGATGGCTGTGGAGCGGGGTGTGAGAGAAGGATGGAGACGGTTAATATTACGGAGGTGGAAATAGGCAGACCGAGTAATATTCTTGATGTGTGAAGTGAAGGAGAGAGTGGTGTCGAGGATGACACCGAGGCTCTTGACCTGAGGGGAGGGGATTGCAAAGAGTTGTTAAGGTGGACGAGAAGATGTTCTGATTTTGAAATAGAGTTTTTGGTACCGGCGATAATTATTTATGTTTTGTTACTGTTTAGTTGAAGGAAATTGTTAGAAAACCAGTGATTTAGCTCATTGAGACAGTCAGTGAGGATGGAGGGTGGGTGGGTGGAGTTACATTTTGATGACAAGTAAAGCTGTGTGTCATCAGCACAACAGTGGAAATGGACGCATTATTTACGGAAGATTTGACCTAGAGGAAGGAGGTAAATGATAAAGAGGTGGGGTCCGAGGACAAAGCTTTGGGGGACACCCATGGAGACAGGGGAAAACTGGGAGCGGAAGGATTTAAGCTGAATGAATTGAGTGCGGTCAGAGAGATAGGAGTTGAACCAGTCTAATGGGGTACCTGAGATGCCAATGGAGGTTAGTCTGTTGAGGAGGATACAATGACAGATGGTGTCGAAGGCAGAACTTAGATCAAGAAGAATTAGGATGGACAGAAGACCAGAGTCAGCAACAAGAAGAAGGTCATTAGTAATTTTTACTAGAGCTGTTTCTGTGCTATGGTGGGGGAGAAAACCAGATTGAAATTCTTCATAAATGTTGTTGTTGGACAGGTATGAGTGAAGTTGACTAGCAACAGTTTTTTCAAGAAAATTAGAGATGAATGGCAGATTGGAGATCGGACAAAGATTACTGAAATTGGTAAAGTCACGACCTGGTTTCTTGATGATGGGGGTGATGGCAGCAGATTTGAAGGCTGTGGGAACAATGCCAGAGGTTAGGGAGGAGTAGATGATATTAGTGATTATAGGGAGCAGAGACGGGAGACAGGATTTAACAAGAACTGTGGAAAATGGATCAAGTTGACAGGATGAGGACTTGGACTTGCTGATAAAGTCAGCAATGTCATGAGCGGGAGGGAGAAGACAGAGAAAAGGAGGGAGGGAGGGGGAGTTCAACAAGGATGCTGGGGTAGTATTTGGTCCAATGCGTTTATGAATTGAAATAATCTTTTCATTGAAATATGACATCAGGGAGTTGCAAAATTATGTGGAAACCATGTGAGAGGGTAGAGAGTTAGGAGATGAGACAGAAAAGTGAAGGAGAGAGAACAATGTTTTTGAATTACCAACATTGGAACTGATGATGTCTGAGAAGTAGCTGGATTTGGCTTGAGAAATACTGTTCTTGTAATGGATGAGGTGGTTTCCATAAAGTTCCTTGTGAATTGTGAGACCAGATTTTTTATAGAGATGCTCTAGACGCCGACCTTTGGTTTTTAGGGAGCGGAGTTCTGGAGTGAACCAGGATGCAGAGTTGGAGAAGGAAACAGTCCGGGTTTTCAGAGGAGCAACAGAGTTAAGGAGGTTGGTGAGGTTGGTGTTGTATAATGTGACAAGACCATCTGGGTTGGAGGAGCTGAAAGTGAAGAGGATATTATTAATATGAGATAAAAGAATGTCATGGTTGATATTCTTGATATTATGGAAGGACAGAGTGCGTTGAGGTTTATCTGAGGAAATTTTAAGATTAACATTGAATGAATCATCAGGTGATCAGTGAATGGAAGTTCATCAGAAGAACAGTTAAGAGGAGAAAGTCCAGTGCAACAGAGTAAGTCCAATGTGTGGCCCATCTTGTGTGTTGGAAAGTTGATGAATTGTTGAAAGCCACAGCTGTCCAGGCAAGATGTGAAATCTCTGGTTAGGGGGTTGTTTTCTTCATCCAAATGAATGTTGAAATCGTCCAGCAGGAGAATATTGGGTGAAAGAGCAGTTAGATGAGCCATTAGAGCAGCAAATTCATTCATGAAGGAGCTGTTCACTTTTGGCGGGCGGTAGATAGTGGCCACAACGATGGGGGTCGGGCCTGAGCGTAGACACACAGTGTGTTCGAAGGAGGAGGGGGGTGAACAAGAGTGACCTTCCAGTTCTCGCGGTGAATTATCGTGAGACCTCCACCTTTGCCCGAGGTGCGGACCTTGGCGATGTAAACAAACCCCGGTGGAGTGGACTCATTCAGATGAAAAAAGTTGTTTTGTTGTTGCCACGTTTCTTTTAAACAGAAGAAATCCAGTTTTCGGTCAGATATTAGATTGTGAATAAGCTGATCTTTGCCCGTGAGGGAGCGAACGTTCAGAAGTCCAAACTTTATGGAGGAGGCGGAGGTAGTGATCGGAGCGTTAGCCGACCGAGCTAGGTTGGCTAACGTGCTGTTGCTGTTAGTGGTCCGAGCATTGCGGAGTGAAGAATGGCGAGAGTCAGACCAGATGGAGGTTATGGGATGAGCCTTAACAGCGATGAGTCGACGGCGCGAGCCCCGGTGAATGTGTCTCAGATGAGGATGGAAGGAAATTTCCTGAAGAGGGAGTACAGGTAGCACGGCCGGAAGGAAACAAAGACAAAGGAGCTCGACGGCTGAATAATGGAGCAGGCCAGACGCTGGGTGGTGGTGGATGAGAAGCAGGAGAGTCCAAATGAGAGCAGGCAACAGGTAAATACAAGTAAAATCCATGTTTGTTGATGAGTAGAAATGCCCAGGCAAGGGTCGGTGAAAAAACAGCAGAAAGTACTGAATAAAACAAAAACAAGGAATAAAGTACAAGGAGCAACGGCAGCGAGGTGTGCCCGCGTTCACTCCCGGAAGTCAAATATTAGTGTTTTCTGACTAAAGTTTATAAATTTTTAATGCTTTCTGCAACACTTGTGAATATACCTGGCTAATTTAGTGTCAAGCTGACCCTTAAACTGTGTCTGAATTCTGTTTTCTGCAACTTGGTTTTGCAATTAGGTTTTATCAGGCGCAAGAATGTGTGGGAGAAACAAGGGCCCTGTTTCTTCTCACATATGACCTTGTAGCCTTTTTTGGTAAGAGATACAACAGGCTAGTCAAATAAGAAATGTTATCTCTCACCCGTGTTAGGCATTGCCTCGCACTTAAAAAACATGTTTGTATCATCACATAGAAATGCACACCCACATCCACACATGCACGCAAACACTACAAGGTACAAAATGGAGCCACTCAGACAAAAACATTGAAGTCTACCATGAGTCTTTGGTCCAAACGTCCGGTCTGTGATTGATGTGATTTTTCATCCGAGTCGTGTGACTTCCTAGCTCTGTATCATGGTGAGAATTCTTTTAACATCAATGCCTTGTGTATATTTAAGTTTTACTGTGGTGAGATTAACAAACACTTTGATCTTAGCAGCAAAACTGTTTGTGTATGTTATGTTTTTGTACATCTGAGGTGATTGTACAAATATGTCTGTTTTGTTTTTTCCTTTTTTTGTCACAAAAATTTTCAATAAATGACACATAATTTTAATTAGAGTCTGTGTGTGTTTTTTTCTAAACAGCCATTGCCGATCCTTTAGCGAACCTGAAATTGATTTAGAATATCATAAAACATTTTGGCGACAAGGATGGGATTAAAAAGAAGGACTACATGCTGTTTGAAAAAAAAAGGAAACTGTGTTCTTGTAGTGGGTGGGAGTCCCGTGTTCTGAAAGCAAGGGTGTGAATCCCCCATACATGCCAGTGTACATAGGTGAAAAGTGAGAGCTGATAGGGGGTCCTTGTCAGCAATTTGTGTTGTGTTTACGATACGGTGGGAGGACGCCCTGAATCCGTATTCAGAAAACCCAAACAGAGAGCTACTGAGCAAGCAGCTTGAAAGAGAAGAAAAACAGATAGGATAGAAGATTTTGTGCCAAGGTGAGGAACCCTTGTTGTCTATCTAAAAAAAAAAAAAAAGATTGTGCCAGGGTGAAAAAACCCTTGTTGATCAGCTGTGAGTTTTGCCTGAGGGACGAAGGAGCATCCTGAGTTTTGAGACAAATCTTTAAGCCTTGAAACGTCAGGTGATTTATTTGACAGTTTTATCAGTTGAAGTTAAAAAGAAAAAACGCTTGTACAGCGACGCGTGGAAGAAATTATTGGATACATCGCTTGAGAAGTTCTTGTTGGGGAATTCCTACAGGTCAGGGGTCCAGTTGTTTCTTTGGAAGTTGTCCAAAAGGTTGAAGTGAAAAAGGAGTTATTGGTTTAAGATCAGAGGCGCATATGTACACGTAAGAAGATTGAAAAAGAGTGGTTGAGAGAACAACTCATGTCTTTGTTCTGAAATGAGGGAGGAAGAGGAAGAAAAAAGTGTTTGCGAGTTTTTGTTGCTGAGTTGGGAGCTGTCAGAGAGGAAAGTGAGAAGTATGTGTGGAATGTTGGGAGTGAAATGGAGCATGGGGTGCGCGGAGGAACAACGGCCCCTCCTGCTCCTTCTGTCATGAGTAAATGTGTGCGCAACGGAGCGGCAGCAGCTCCTGCTACCTCCGTTGTGAGTAAAAAATATAAAAAGACGAAGGTCAGATGTGTTACAGGATATGTTTTTCGTGTAACGTCTGCCCCTTGTGTACCTGCAGCTAAGTTTAGACCCATGTGCAGTTTTGAGACTAGAGAATGTGTTGTTGAAGGCTCAGACCGTAACTCTTCTGATACAGAGTTTGTGGGGGTGGGAAAGCAAAGAAGAAAAGGAGAAGGAAAAAAAAGTGTCATTGCTATGTTCTGTCGGACCTGCTGATCTTAAAGGCTGAGTTAGACTTGCGCTATGGTCCGCAGGCTGGCGCGCGCGCTGCGCGTGCACTGTGCCGTGCGGCGAAATGCGTTTACAGTGTTTATAGTTGTCGCACGGCGGCGCATGGCAAAGTGCTGTTCTTTTACGGACCAGCAGGAAGCAGTACCCTCTAAAACCTGTGCATATGTTGCAAGAAAGGTGTAGAAGAAGAAATCTACCGTAGAAGAACTGTTTGACGTCACACAACAAAAACAAATAGCTTTCCGCTCGCGTGCTGAACTGTTGTCTTTATTTGCGGTTTTAATGCATGGAGTCAGCGGAGGAGAAAGCGATCACGTGACTTTTGGCGAAAAAACAAAAGAAAAGTCCGACTCCAGATCAGGAATGAAGGATAATTTAATACATTTTGTGTCACAAAACATTCCTCCATGCGTCGCGACTCCGTCTCCACGACCACAGCGGCGCAAACAGCTGCAGGCTCCGGCGTGAAGAGGGTGAAGGCTGTCGGGTGAGGACCTGTCAATCAAATCATAGCGCCCACCGCGCGCGCAGAGGCTTGCGGAGTTTCAAAAATTCAGAGGTGCACGACACGCGCTAATCCCACGCGCGGGGCCAACGCGCAGGGACGGGGACTGTGAAATTGTATCACTTTTGGAGTGCGTACCCTCGCGCATTGCGCGACGCGTCAAGTATGAATCTAGCTTAACAGGTCAAGCCTAGAAATTAGGCAGACCACATGTATAATTAGGAGTTTATTTAAAAAAGGAGTGTACAAAAAGTGCATGCTTATTTAAAAAAAGAGGGTTTTTTTCTTCAAGTTTTTTTCTCTCTCTCAAGTTTCAAGTTTAAAGAATGTATGAAACTAATCATTGTTATTCTATTGTCAAAAGCATTGTGTGTTTTTCTACAGCTTCGTGTCTTGTTCTTGTCATCTGCTGATGGGAAGATCAGAGGCGGACCAGAGGACAACGTGACCGACCCCAGAGATGTACCTGGGGTGGTGTCTGGTGTCGTATTGGGTCATCACTTCATCTGTGCCACGGTACTGCTGGGTGACCTCTCCTCTGGCCAAAGACGTGTCCTGAAAGAGGACAGAGGAGTTTTTGCTGGCTTCTATGGAGGAAAATGAACCGTGTGAGAAAACAAGATGACTTTGAAGTCCTGCTGGTGACTATGTAAGCAGAAGGTGTCCAACGAATGTGACATTCCAGTACGTCGACCTTTTACATCCAACTTTAAGGTCTGTCTAGCAAGAAGATATGAATAAACAGATAGTTAGAAGAAGTACTTACCAATCTTTCACGTGCTTCGAACAAAACTACATGTAAATTTCAAGTGTTACATGTAACAGTACAAGCTGGTTCCAGAGAGTGGTGACAACGAAGATCCATAGTGATTGACAATGAGTTTGGAACATTTCTGATGTTCCTTGAGTGTTTAAAAAAATATGATATGATGAAATGTGATTTGTTTTTAAGACAAAATGATGAATAATTTGGATTATGAATAACTCTCGCCTATGACATGCAAATGTGCAGACAGCTTATAAAAGGAGTGGTATATGTACTGCAAACAGGTCATGTTAACCCGTGTTTAACCAGACAGGGTATTGTGTGATTGGACTCATGTACCAGCTAAGATAGTAAAGAGTCCTCAAAAATACCTAGGTGGTTTTTATTTTATTTTATGGATGAATGTGTTGTATACTCGTGGAAGTTGGTACAACAAGACTAAATGATGAATAATTTGGATTATGAATAACTCTCGCCTATGACATGCAAATGTGCAGACAGCTTATAAAAGGAATGGTATATGTACTACAAACAGGTCATGTTAACCTGTGTTTAACCAGACAGGGTATTGTGTGATTGGACTCATGTACCAGCTAAGATAGTAAAGAGTCCTCAAAAATACCTAGGTGCTTTTTATTTTATTTTATGGGTGAATGTGTTGTATACTCGTGGGAGTTGGTACAACAAGACTTATTGGTTGACTAATTGGCAATTTCTGCACGGTTCCTGGCAGTCTCTCTGGATCCTTTCAAAATGCGCATTGGACGGGCCAAAACTTATGATTGAGTTTCTAAGTCCGACTGTCTGATTTGAAAGTGTTCACATATATTTAACAGGGGAAAGGTTTTTACATGCGGCTAAACTAATAGTGTGGGGATATGCAGTGTCCCTCCTTTGCTTATTTTAGTGCTTTGCTTTGTAGAACTCATTTTGTGTAACTTGTGCATATTAACACTGGTAAACCCAGGAAATTCATATTACTATTAGAACTACTGTGAGTTTGTCAAATGACAATTTTAAAGTATTCTTCCATTAGGTGTCTTGACCCCTGGGGCTGGAGATCTTTGTTTGTGGGTAAACATCCCCTCCTGAGAATCTTCTCCCAGCATATCCTCTCCAGTAGGACAAAATAAAAGATCACCCTCACACAGAGAATATTCATTAACATACTTCCCCCACAAATAACCCCCACATTCCAACAACATTGAGTTGCTTTCTCACACCAGAGAGAGACTGAAAGATAGCTCTGTAGGTGTGTGTGTGTGGGAGGGGTGATAGGTTGGGGGTGGGCTTGTGTCCATTGTTTTGGGAACATCTTCTGTGGAGCCACTCATTCCATTCAAACAGTATTGTAAGAGCAGCAGAAATGCCAAAGTTTTACAAATCAGAGCAAGCTATGCAAATGCTTCTGGATGGAGTGAACCCTTGTGATTCAGATGGGGAGGAAACAATCTATCACTTGAGTTCTGATGATGAAATGTCTTCTGGTAATTTTCTGTAACTTATTCTGTAAGTGTGATGAGTCTCTTCACTGGAAGAAATGTCTGTATAACCATTGTTGCATGCTTATTTACTTTTGTCTTTTATTACTTGCTACATAGTTCATAGGTTACATTTCATGCTTATTTTCTTTTGTCTTTAAAAAAACTGCTGTAAGTTCAAATAAAGTATGTCAGCTTCACATTATTTCAGTGTTATTCTTTGTAATAATCTTTGTCGCCGCCTAGGTCGATGAGGAGGCAGAGGTAGGTGCCTTCAGATAAAGTCTTCAGATAAAGGTGAAAACAGGTAGTCCTCAACTTACGTCGTTTCGGCTATACGAACGGGTGTAGAAATGGAACTCATTCATAAGTCGGGGATCACCTGTACAATATATATATATATATATATATATATATATATATATATATATATATATATATATATATATATATATATATATATTGTTGTGAAATGAAAATATATGTATCTTTGTGTTTTCTTTTATTATGAAGGAGTCTTCACACGGCGTTCAAAATGATCAAATTTCTCTCATAGAATGGTAAGGGTTTCCTGAGAGGAGACAGAATAGTGAGCATGTGCTCATGTGAGGCTTTGGGACTTAAGGAATGCTTGAAAGTGGATCTTTTCTTGTCTCTGAGTGGCTTATGGCAGTGCCTTTTGTCAGTTTTATGACTTCACAGATTTATATGACTGGCAAGGAGACACTGGTCTCTTTGTTCTGGGTGTTACACTTCCCCCCCTCAGCCTCATGTGAGTTGGAAGAAAGGTGTCCAGCTCTGAAAACTGTGTTCACTTGAAGGCGCAGAGAACATGGTTGCATAAAACGTAGTAAAACAATTAATACCTTGATCATAAAGCACTTGTGCATTAATTATATAATAGTTGTGAAGTAGTTTTCAATCAGATTAAAAGTAGAACTGTGTAAAGTCAGCCTGTATAAATAAAGGTTGAATGAATGAATATTATCCTTCACTCTTTTACCAAAAAAGAGTTCAGCCAGCTGAAAAAACAAATGGTATTTCCTCTATCAGTTAAGGGGGAGGGAAAATGCCCCACCAGAGAGAGACAAAGAGGGTCTCTGTGATTGGTGGAAGGCAGGAAATATCCTGCAGGAGTATATAAACTTGGGTATCCTCCTCCAGCGATAAGGCAGAAAGGCCCCGGGGTGAAGACTTGGATTCAGACTAATCAGGTTGTATGAGGTCTTCCTGGAAACACATAAAATGTCTTTCCTTCCACCCTCTTCCCCCACTGTCTTCTTGGCTCTCTTTTGAACAAATGTAATGACTTTTAAGAATAGCATAAATGTATTCTGTGACTTTTAACTTATGATTAATTAAACTGGTTTGGAACTTTAAGTGAGCGTCTGTCATGTGTGTGTATCTCTCCTTCCTGTTCCAAAGTGAACCAAAAAACGAATTCTGGGGCGGATGAGAATGTCACGTCAACAATATA
>JBBPBX010013196.1:6422-18365 GCA_038048925.1 Garcialebias charrua | reverse complement strand
TATATATGGTAAATGGAGCTTATTTATATAGCGCTTTCCAGCCCCCTGTGAGGAGCCCCAAAGCGCTTTACAATACCAACCATCCACCTATTCATACACACATTCATACACCAGTAGTGGTAGCCTGTCTCACCTAATGAGCTTGTTTGATTCAAAATGGCCGCCTCACCTTATGAGCTTGTTTGATTCAAAATGGCCGCCTCACCTAATGAGCATGTTTGATTCAAAATGACCGCCTGACTTAATAAGCTTGTTTGATTCAAAAGGGTCACCCAAAATGGCCGCCTCACCTAATTAGCTAGTTTGATACAAGCTAGTTTGATACAAGCTAGTTTGCTAGCCTAATCCACGCCAACAGAATGACCTCATATACATACCAATGGCTGCAAAAATGCTAATGTGATACAAGCTAGTTTGATACAAGCTAGTTTGCTAGCCTATTTGATCCAAAATGGCCGCCTGACCTAATGAGCTTGTTTGATCCAAAATGGAGTCCTCACCTAATGAGCTTGTTTGATTCAAAATGGCCACCTCACCTAATGAGCTTGATTGATTCAAAATGGCCAAAAGTGGATGAGCTTGATGGCGATGTGGGCACACGTGCTGTTTTGAGCTCCACTCGTGCAGCCCTGAACTTACTACAAAACTGGCCCTTTTTGAACATTGCTGAACACAGCTTCATCTCCAAGGTAGATCAGAACATCACCTCTAAAAAATTAAGAGCCTCGTGAATAGATGGCTGCCGGTAACGAGAAAGACTTCCCTCGTTTGAAACAAGCTAACGCTAATGCTAAGTCAGCTAACGCTAATGCTAAGCTAAACATGCAAAGCTATGCTGCTGCTGCCAGCATGGAAACACCGATGGAGACGTCAAAATGTGCCTCTGGTACAAGAAGACAGCTGGATGCATCTCCAAGTAAGCCCCCACCAGCAAAAAAGCAAGCAACAGTGGATGAAAGCTCTTTAGCTGCTCTCATAACAGCCATTAAAAGTCTGGAGAACAGATTTGATAACTTTGGTAGACAGCTGAAAGAAAATTCAGAAATGGTCGCTTGTATTACACTCCAAGTGGACCAGAATACGCTCGACATAACCAAATGTAAATCTACTGTAGAAAATCTTGAACAAAAGCTGTCTACAGTGGAAAAAGAAAACACAGCTCTGAAGGAGAAACTTCTGGAAGCTGACAGAGACAAGCGCATATGGAACCTCAGGCTGTCGGGTTTCAAAGAGCAAGATGGAGAAAACCTCAGAGAAAAGGCAGAGCAGCTGCTCTCAAGAATCTTACCGCAGTGGGCAGACCAGGTGGAAGATGTGATCGACACGATTCACCGAGTGGGAAGAAAAGATGCAGGACGATCCCGTCAGGTCATCATACAGTTCACCAGGAGGCGCTATCGTGACACGGTTTGGAAGGTGACGAAGGATTCAACGGTGTGTAAAGAGCAAGGCCTTCGTTTTGCTCAAGATTTCATAAAAGAAGACCGTCTGGCAAGAGAAGAACTGTGGCCTAAAATTACAAAAGCCAGATCTCAGGGCAAGGTGGCTTTTTACAGAGGTCATGTTGCAGTAATCGATGGCAAGGTGATCAAAGCCTCGTCTCTTTTCTGAATACAGTTTACTTATTATTCCCAATTAAGCGTTTTTCAGAACAGTTCTTCTTACATGCACTCCTGTGTTCCTTAAGCCCGAGATACACTGAAGCGTCCTCCGTATATGCGCGTATACGCGCATATTTTGTGCGTATGTTTTTGCTGCTTTACTTCAGCTCACGTTCTCCTTGTTGTAATATGAGCAGCTGCACACGAAGGGGACTCAACTGAGCTCGCTGATTGGTCACTTGCTGACACGCCTACTGAAATGATTGACAGCGTTCAGTCAGCTGAAAGTGAAACCTTGAGAATGCAGCATGAGCAGCTCGCTCAGACTTCTGCGGTGTTCTGATACGGTGTTTCTACTATATATGTTATAAAAAGTTCTCTCAGAAATAAAAATAATAACAGGGAGCGCTTTTCCTGCAGCACACAGCCCACCAGGGATATTTAAAACATCGCGCACCCAGGTAGGACCTGAATTCATTCATTTCATTCATCGAGTGAACGGAGGAAGAAGCGGTTACTTGACTTTAGGCAAAAAAACAAAAGAAAAGGCCCGATCAGCGATAAAGAAGGGGAATTTATTTCATTTGTGTAACATACAAAACAGTCCGGCGCCGGGAAGTTTATGGTCAGACACCGCGCATCGCGTATGCGCATCGCGTATGCGTAGTAAAAAAATACTTTTGCGCGTACATGCCCTGAGGGGCTACGCGGGGCTACGCTTTTGCCACAGCGTACGTACGCTGCGTATAGGCGTATCGTGAGGACGCTCGAGTGTATCTCGCCCTTTATTCTCACCTGAATGAAAAAGGAGTGAAGTTGGTTTAAGTTCAGTGTTTTTTTTTTTACAGATGCAAGAGTGTTCTTTCTCTTTTGAATGCTATAACAAAAAAGGGCAATATTTGACTTTTATAGGGGCTTGCCTTAAGTTAATTCTACTCTAACTAATCCTCAAATTTTAAGGTTTGTGTAGTTATTCTTTTTATTTTTTTATTTTATGTCTTCAAAGACCAATCTTAAGTTTATGTCTTTAAATGTAAGGGGCCTCAGAGAGATTGTCAAGAGAAAGGCGATATTTCTGTACTGTAAAAACAAGAACCCACACTGTATTCTTCTTCAAGAAACTCATTCTACTGACTCCGATGAAAAATTTTGGTCAAACCAATGGGGAGATAACATTATTTATTCACATGGCACATCCAAATCAGCTGGTGTGGCTATATTAATGAATAACTTCCCAGGGAAAATAATATTTACAAAAAATGATAGTGATGGTCATTGGTCTCTCTCCATATTACACATCGAGGATGCACTAATAATCCTAGGTAACATTTATGGCTACTGCAACACTTCAAAAAATAAGGAGCTTCTTACAACTATTGAAGCTAATGTTAAACAACTTAAACAAAGATTCCCAACAAACTTTGTATTATTAGGCGGGGACTGGAATATGGTTATGAATGAAAGTCTTGACAGACACCCAAACAAATATGAAAACTCCCGTCCAAACCACATTATGTCTGACTTCTGTAGCAACTTAGGACTTATTGACTTATGGAGAGAGAAACATGATAACCAAAAGCAATTTTCTTGGTTCAGACCAGATGCTTCAAGCAGATCTAGAATTGATTTCTGGTTAGGTACGGATGATATCCTCAAACTAACATCAGATTGTGACATGTCTAAAACTCCCCTTACAGATCATTGCAGCATCAATTTACTAATTACTCCTGCTCCTGAGACTTTAAGACATGCAGGATACTGGAAATTCAACGCAGATCTCTTAAAAAATGATCTCTATTGTAAAGAAATCAAAGAACTAGTAAAAAAGACATTTCTAGATGAATCAATAATAACCTACACCTCAAAATGGGAATACCTAAAATATAAGATACGGCTTCATTCTATTTCCTTTAGCAAAAAAATAAAAAAAAACAATGACCTGGAAGAAACAAAATTAGTTAAGGATTTAAACTCATTATGTGTTAAACAGACACTAAATGATGCAGACAAAAATAACCTTTTGACCTTACAGTCTAAACTAGACGCCATCTATGAAAGAAAGGCCCGGGGTGCTTTTATCCGATCCAGAGCTAAATGGATTGAAGAAGGAGAAAAAAACAGTGCTTACTTCTGTAGACTAGAAAAGAGGAGGCAAACTAAAAAACACATTCAATCACTCCTTATTAACAATGAGGAGTGTACAGACCAAACTTTAATAGCAAAAGAAATTAGCAACTTTTATCAAAAGCTTTACAGCTCCTCTTTTTCATCTCAAGATAGCGACTTCCTGTTAGACCAAGTGAAACAATTCATCCCTCAGATCTCTGTGGATTTCAAGGAAAACTGTGACAAAGATATTAAAGAAGAGCTAGACCGTACTATCATGAGTTTGAAACTTGATAAATCCCCCGGCCCTGATGGCCTTACTGCTAATTTCTATAGACATTTTTGGGACTCTCTCAGAGAATTTATATTCCAGGTCTTTCAAGAGACCATAGATAATAACTCTCTTCCACACAGCATGAAGCAGGGAATCATCACACTTATTCCAAAACCAGAAAAAGACAGAAAAGTTCTAGACAACTACCGCCCAATCACCCTCTTAAACTGTGACTACAAATTATTAACATATATATACACAAATAGATTGAAAACTGGTCTTAAGGATGTGATCTCTGAAACTCAAACAGGTTTTATGTCTAAAAGATCAATTCACGACAACATTAGACTCGTCCAAGATTTACTCGAATACAATGATCTGATTGAGGACAAAGGCTTCATTCTTTTCTTAGACTTCTACAAAGCCTTTGACATGTTGGAGCATCAGTTTCTATTCAAAGTCTTACACTTATTTGGCTTTGGATCAATTTTTTGTAAAATCATTGAAAGCTTTTATAATGACACTACAAGTTTGGTTGCTCTTCAACACGGCACCTCCCCTCGTTTTGCCATTAATAGAGCTTTGGAGCATGACGTCACTGGTCCACCGCACACAGCATTGTGGGTAGTTTTTTTTGTAGTTTTTTTGTCGATCCGCCATTTTTCCTGGTCGCTCGTATTTTGTTCGAATCAGGTTTCAACAGTTTAGCAATGGTCCGAAATTGCTGTGTAATAGGATGCAATGTCCGTTCACACGACAGAAAAGGTAAAAAATAGAAAACGGACTCTCGTTTTATAGTTTCCCTACCTGGAAACAACACGAGGCCGATCTTGTGTCGGCCATAACAAAAAGGAGACGAATGGCATGGATATCAGCAGTGAGACGTCCTGATGTAACGTTCTCCAACATCACAAGATACATGCTTGTTTGTTCCAGACATTTCCATTCAGGTGAGTATTTTAAATCAGTTTACTGGAGTTGTGCCATTTTGTCAAGGTGTATCATGTTTTGGTCGAGTTCAGTGCATAGTGGGTCAACCAAGTTTAGGTCGGACATCTGTGTTATTTTAAAATAAACTGTTTAAAGTTGATTGTGTTGTCACATTGACTGTAGCATATTGTTTTTTATTATTAATTTATTTCTTTATTCATTTTATCAAAATAAATACCCAACAAAGACAAAAAAAAGAAAATATAAAATGAAAGGCAGCAGAAAGAAGAAACTATCTTATTATATCTGCCCCTTTTCCAAACAATCTATTCAAAGAATAATCTATAAGTAACAAAAAATGAGTAACTCATCTCAATTTTCAAATTTCAACATATTACACATTAAAGTACTTCATCTTTTAACAAAATGTGTCTGAATATTTAAGGGTAGTACATTGTTATGACATTTATACATCACCATTAAAATAAGGTAATCTACTAATGGAACTTCAGTAATTTCAACTCAAAAAATAATATACTAGATGGATGACAGTAATGTTTTCTGGCAATAATTATATTACTGATCTGCGTTCTCTTCAAGGCAAATCTTCTTATGAGATGCGTTCTCTTCAAGGCAAATCTTCTTATGAGATGGATGAGTCAAATCCCGACTGGTCTCCAACACTGCACTTGGGACACTCCGAGGTGAAAGTGTCAACATCAGACTGACATGCTCGTCGATTAAAGAGACGTTACAGCAGAGCACAAGGGAAGAAGAAGGCCAGGAAGTGATGGAAAGGCAAAATCAACAAGCAGTGGAGGCTGCAGGAGATGTGCAACAACCAGTGGTGGAGGCAGCAGGAGATGATCATCAGCAGGTGATGGAGGCAGCAGGAGATGATCATCAGCAGGTGATGGAGGCAGCAGGAGATGAGCACCAACAGGTGATGGAGGCAGCAGGAGATGAGCACCAACAGGTGGTGGAGGCTGCTGGAGAGGAGCATGAGCAAGTTGTGGAGTCTGCGGTGGAAACCCCACGAGAGGACATCACTGTCGCTGCAGATGGGGAGGACGAAGATGAACCAGCAGCAAAAAGGCGACAAACAGAATGTCAGTTGTGCAAACAAAGAAGAGCAGAAATTAATCGTCTCTTACAGGAAAACAGGGAGCTCAGGTCAGAGCTGAATAAAAAACAGCTAGACAAAGAATTTCTTAGGGGTGACACAAAAAAAGTCAGTACTGTATACAGGACTTCATTGCTTTGCCGTATTGTTGTCATTGTTTGAATTTCTCAGGACTTTTCTGCCCACATCAAAAAAAAATTCACAATTTCAAATGGTTCTGCTCACACTAATGCATCTTAGACTTGATCTACCTGTTCAACATCTCTGCCATCTTTTTAATGTGTCACATAAAACCTTGTCTAATGCCTTCACTGATACTGTTGATGTGTTGTATGCATGACTTCACCACATGGTACACATTTTTTTTTTCAAATGTAATAAAATTTCAACATAAACATTCATGTTACATTTCATTCAAGCACTTCAGGTAACGTAAAGAATTACTAAAAAAAATATTTGCTGCACTCCTTGTTTTGAAGTATTTTGCAGTTGAATAATAACATAAGTGGTTGTTCATGTGGAAAGTGACTGGCTGCATGAGAAACAAATACTGTACATAATGTTACACAGAACTAGACCAGTTAACTAAACTGTACTGGGGCTTACGTGACACTTCTTCAGATTGTGTGTGTGCTGCAGTTTGGTGTGAGAAAAACAACAACATTTGCTGCACACAGAAAAATGTGCAAATATAAGTCAACAGCATGTTTTACATAATTATGTCTCCCATGAAGTACATGCTCTGAGAAATATCTTTAGGAAGCTTCATGCTTTCTGTAGACGTCCAGCCATGTCTGTGTGGTCCACACAAGGTCACAGTGGTTTGATTATGCACCTGTGCAGAGTGGGTGATGTTTCTGCAGGTAAACTTCATATCCTGCCTCCAGCTGCTGGATGCTGCATGTTTTGTATTTGTGAGGGAACTTTCTCCAGGCAGCAGCGATCACATTGAGTCCATCAGGAGATGCTCCAAGTTCAGGAGTTGGTGTTTATGATGAAACCACATGCTTTAACTTTAAGATTTTTTTTTTTTTTACTGCTAGCTGTATTTTAATGTACCGTATTCGTCGGCGTATAAGTCGCACCGGAGTATAAGTCGCACCAACCTAATTATGCCCAATTAAATGGAAAAATCAACGTATAAGTCGCACCGGCCTATAAGTCGCACCGGCCTATAGGTCGCACCTCACGTGAACTGGTGTTTTGCCCAAAATGGACTGGCTGCCAAATTGTTTGGAAGGACTTTTGACAAGATTATCACATAAAAACTACAGTATTTTGTTTGATGTGTCTTAGTTGAACTTTTCATTAATAAATGAACATTATTTTGGACTGGCTGCCAAATTGTTTGGAAGGACTTTTGACAAGATTATCACATAAAAACTACAGTATTTTGTTTGATGTGTCTTAGTTGAACTTTTCATTAATAAATGAACATTATTTTGGACTGGCTGCCAAATTGTTTGGAAGGACTTTTGACAAGATTATCACATAAAAACTACAGTATTTTGTTTGATGTGTCTTAGTTGAACTTTTCATTAATAAATGAACATAAATTTTGTATAATTTGTGTCTTTCACCATTTATCTTTAAAGATATTTTTATTAGCTGACATTACAGTAAAAAACGTGTCTCAGTTTAAAATTATGACAGAAACAGATACTGTATTTATTTTATAGTTTTTATTTATTTATTCAAAACCATTGAAGTCTTCATCTTCATCTTCATCTTGGACCAGGCAGATGTCAACAGTGTACGCAGGGGGGCCGCCAGGAATATTGGGCCCCATGAAAAAAAAATCCAATTGGCCCCCCTGCAATAAGTATTTCAGTTTTGTTGTGTAATGGTAGAAAGCGCAAGAGAGAGGAAAATCCCCAGAGACTCTGCCATACATGTCAAATTGTCCATAATTTAAATGGATTTTCCCTAATTTTGCAGGTATACAGGTGTAAAAAGCAACCTCACGGATTTTTTTCAGTTTTACAAATTTTCTTTAAAAAAACTCAGTTTCAAATGTAAAACAACCCAATAAAGTTAAATGAACACATTCTTCAACTCTACACCCAGTCTGTCTTTATATGTCATTGTTAATATTATTGTCTAATGAAGTAACTGTGATATGTGCATATTTTGTGATGATAGTGCTCCAATCGTTCTACAAATCGTTCTGCCGTTAGAAATAAGTTCTCTCCCCGACCTCCTTTCTGCCTGGTTTGTGCTGTATCTCCACCGCAGACAGCCCCCCACCCCCAATACAGAGTTGTTGGTGAAAATTACAATTACAGATTTTTGACAGTCACTATACAGGTAAATGTCCCAAGGGGTTGCCATGTATGCTCTGCAGTTACCTTACATGTCAATGAACAGTGTTGCTCACCTTTTTCACAGGGACAGGGAGGAGGAGTTCCACTGGAGTTTGGGCTGCTGCTGATTCTGACTCATCTGTTGTTAAGTGTGGTGAATAGTACAGGGATAAGTTATATGTATATATGAATATCTTGGTAAACATTTTCTTTCATTGATTAAATGCTGGTGAAATATGTCGTTACATTTGTGCCACCAGCTTGAGTAACACTGATTTAACAGCAGATATCAATATAAATGAACAATAATTTGAAGCATGTGCATTCAAATCACACACACGCTTGCTCATCTCCCTCTGCTTGCTCGTGGCTCTGTCTCTGCATGTTCAACCCAAGTTATATGTAAATGAAGCACATCAACAGCCAATCACAGCCAGGTTGTTTTCATTCAATCAAAGCATGTCTTGCAAATCAAAGTACTGAACCAAGAGGCGGAAGTGACAAAATCTTAGATATATTAAATCAACAAAATATAATATATAACTTAAACATTTGTAGCCCAAGAATATTTAGTTAAGCATACAAATATGCTTATTGTCAATGTGCATTTTAGGCAACATTTCTAAATTATATTACTTGTTGGTTTTGGTATTATTTGTAGATATTCAAATTCTACTAAGCAATACAACAAAATGTCTGTAAAGAAGACGGACTATCTAGTAAATTAATTTGAATATCTACAAATAGAATCAAACCCAACAAATAATACATCTTATATGTAATTAAGAAATGTTGCCTATAATAATAATAATAATAAAAAAAGTTAAACTTTTCTTGTTTTTCTACCTGGAATACTGCATAATGGCATTACCTAAAACACAATGACAGTAAACATATTTGTATGCTTACACACAGACACAGAACCAGGTGCTGCAAGACACAGAACCAGGTGCTGCAAGCTTGTTGGGCTTCTTTGGCTTTGAGCAGAGAGAGACCCAGAAATGACTTGTGGACTTGATTTGGGGATCCTGGTGGTTTTCTTGGTTCAAGCAGAGCTTGTATGTTGTCTCTGGACTCAAAGAGCGCAGAGCTTCCAGAACAGCAACACATATGCTGGCTTCCAACCAGATGGCAGCCTGAGCAAGTTTAGCAGCTATCCCCAGAATCAAGTCAGACAAGGCTTTTCTCCACACTCTGTCCAGAGCAGGAGCTTCAACACTGGTCCTGCAGTTACCAGTGGTTCTGGTCCTGGACTCCCTAGGAGCTCAACACAAGTTGTTTCCCAGCCAGCCCAGAGTTCAGTCAGATTGGTGAAAAGCAGCTCTGTATTCAAAGCAAAAAGGCAATGGCCATCATCACCCAGGTCTGCTGTTCTAAAAGGAGAAAGTCAGTCATTTGTTGGTGGACCTTCAGTGATTCAGACCCAGAAGAACCCCTCTGATATCAGCAGTAGAAGTTGGCCCACTTGGCAGGGAACACAGCATTCCGTAAAGTATCCATCCAACAGCTTTCCATCTCTTCAGGCTTCTAGGGGAAGCCACTCCTTCAGATCAGTTTCTCCTCAGTCTGTGGCACAGGAACCTTCCAGGACTGCTGCTACATCTTTCCACAACAGCAAGACTGGTTCTTCAGCCATCCTGTTTGGCCCAGCTGCTCCTGGACCACGTGGGCGCTCTGTACAGATGAACACCAATGCTCGTGGTCCTGCTAAAAGGGTGTTTTCAAATCGTAGGTCTGAAGGACAGAAGGCCAGGAGGCTCTCTCCTCAGATCCAGACTTGGAAACCTACTGTGGATCATCAGAGAGATTCCAGACCCAAAAGCTGGATGCCAACCTACAAAACCAGCCATAATCTGGCTGTCTCCAGGAGCAGCACTGTGGGAGCTCCTGGTCAGGGTTTTGCCTCGGCTACAGTCCATGAGATCCCTGAGAACTTTGGTGGCTTTGCTATCAGACGGCTGTAACAACCTGCTGACCAGAATGAACTGCTTCAGATCCCTACAGCTGCTCCTCAGTGGATGGTGCCGTCGACTCCCTATGTCCAAAAGGTTCATCCAGAGGCCAGGTGGACCAGGATGTAGCTGTTAGCCTGTAGCAGGTTTCTGATGTCTTCTATTGATCGTAATGGTTTTTAAACTTTAGTATTTTGGAATAAAAGATTTTTATATCTACAAATAGAATCAAACCCAACAAATAATACATCTTATATGTAATTAAGAAATATTGCCTATAATAATAATAATAAAAAAAGTTAAACTTTTCTTGTTTTTCTACCTGGAATACTGCATAATGGCATTACCTAAAACACAATGACAGTAAACATATTTGTATGCTTAACTAAATATTCTAATCTGGTCTACAAAATAAAAACATGTGTATCTTATTATCTTTTGTTGAGTTAATAAATCTAAGATTTTGTCACTTCTGCCTCTTGGTTCAGTAATTTTAATGAAAAAGACCTGTCTGTGGTTGGATGGTGACGTGTGGTTCATAAAACTTGGGTTGCGAGCTTAAGAGCCGCGATGACAGAGAGGGAGGGAGCAAAAAAAAAAAAACGAGGAGCCCCCGCTGCTGTCAGAGACACGACGAGCAAGCGTGGCGTGCGCATGTGTTCTGAACGCAAACACGCTTCAAATTATTGTTAGTTCATATATCTGCTCTCAAATCAGTGGTAACATACTGCACACTCAAACTGATGGCATAATATGCCATCGTGAAATGGAGGCTAAGCTAGCGAACAGGTTGATAATCACGCACATCTCTACCCACCTCTCTTGGGGAAAAACTGTTACAAATCGACACCCTTTCCTTTGTCTGTCTTCCTTTTCTTATTTCTCTTTCCTATTTTGACAGCCTGATTTTACGATTTTTCTGGGCAGCATGTTTGTTGTTACTCTGTCATCCTCTGACTGCAAGTAACCACACAGCAGCGTCAAGTGAGCTCAGAGGCTCTGAGTGAGAGCCCAAAGCAGCTAGGAACATACCATTTCATGCAGATACAGAGGGGTGTTTGTTAAATATGACGATGTTTGCTTTTTGGTCTGGGAAAGATAATATTTAAGTTTTACTGTTAAAACAAGTAAAAACAAAGCTACTACCATTACTGTATTATTATCAGGGGCCCACCACACCATGAAAAAAATAAAAAGCCAATCTGAGGGCCCCTGTTTGTCAAGGGCCCCTGGAATCATACCAACTTTTACCCCCCATACGGCGCCCCTGAGTGTACGTACTGTAAAGGGTTTCTTAGCGCCCATAGCGGCCGAAACTGGTACTGCACCATTTTTGGAGTTTTTGACCAAAGTCAAATTATGACCAAAATATTGGAAAAATCGACGTATAAGTCGCACCGGCCTATAAGTCGCAGGGCTTAGAAATGTAGGCAAAAAGGTGCGACTTATACGCCGGAGAATACGGTAGGTGTTTTGATGATTCACACACCATTTTATTTCTGTGTGTAGACACACTGTTACTCAGCATGACCCACGGTGTTCTGGTGGCTCAGAGTCAGAGCAGAACCTGTGAACACAATTAAAATGGTGAATGAAAAGACAATCTATAATATATATATATATATATATATATATATATATATATATATATATA